>VZQC01005585.1:1860320-2067259 GCA_009823505.1 Rhizomys pruinosus
TATATATATATATATATATATATATATAGTCTTTCTACCTAATGATACCTAAACATACAGTAGAATCAAATAGTCAATGGCATTAGGGTCCTTAAAAAAACAGAAACAATCTTACCAACTGACACAAGAGATTATGAGACCCACAAATAATGTCCCCACTTACCAGATTCACAGTAGTTCCACCCAAAGGTGCCAGTGACATGGCCTCTCTCTCCTTCTGATACTAAACATTTCTAAATATGGTGTTATGAAAATTAAGGCAAACATCCTCCAGCATCCTACTGCCCATGGAAACACAGCAACCACTGTGAAAGAACCATGAACTCCACATCTCCATCTCACAGCTTCTCAGTCAATCCAGTCTTTAGCTTACCAGTTGACATTCAGTTGTTTGTGTAGCTATAGACCCTTGTCCTATGTGAGTTTAAGAGAGCATGTAAATATGAGTGTGAATATGGTGAGTCAAGGGTCATATCATTCTTAGGCTGAGACATCAGCCACCTCTGAAGACTGACTGTCCATACAGAAGATGTACATAGCCCTAAGCATCTGAGTTCAAATTTAACCAAATAACTGATACTCTCCCCCCAACACAGAGTAAGCGATGGGCCATCCTGTGTTCAGAGTTTCATACTCCCAACTACAGCTGGAAACAGGCGTTTAGAAAGCATAGGGCAGGCTGTAATGGCATGAGGCCTTTCTGCTCATGCACGGGGACAACTAAGAAATAGAAAAGAACTTAAGTAATTGCACTTAAGTCTATTCTTGGGGTTATTGTTAGCATACACTTGCTAAGTATGTATAGAACACTTTGGGGTCTAGGAATATCAAATAGCTCATTAGCCTTCATCACATGCCTGGGATCATACAGAATTTTCATTTTCAAAGACAGAAAATCTGGGCCAAAGTAAATAAAGATCCCTAAACATGTTATCGGAGCACAGTAATGTCATCCATGAGGGGGGGTCGGGTGGGGGAGGAGAACAGGCATCTTTAGGAAGCTGGAGAGCCAGGATACCAATTCTATGTTCTTTCCTTAAGATGCTTAAAATCTACTTTACTGTCTCCCTTTACCCTGCGGAGGTCTGTAATGGAATGCTATTTTCTGTTTGAAAAAGAAAAAGAGGTGACAAAATAAGGCCTAAATTCCAGGAGTCAGCATCTGAGCATGGTGGTACACACCTGTAATTCCAGGGGAATTGGGAAGCACAGGCAGGAGGGTGAACAAGTAGAAGGAAGCCCACACATACATATCAAGGCTCTTTCACAAAACAATAAAACATAGCAAAAGGAGACATCATGCCAGATGATATGGTTGGAAATTCATGTCTCCCAAAATTCTAACTGCTTATTGTCTAAGATACATGCAAAATGGGATTGGGGATATATGTAATAAGTAACTTTTTTGAGCAAAGCTGATACTTTTGTAATAAATAACATTTTTAAGGGGAAGGAGAAAAAAGTCACAGTCTGAACAGCTTGTTCAGTTTCTCCAACTCACAGAAGTCCCGAGGGAAAGTCTGGGCAACATAAAGGGAACACAAATGGTTCGTTTTGCCCCAGGGTTATACTAGAAGGTTAGAAATTCAAGATTAAGGGCCTTGGCCTTTATTAGACAGGAATTTTTTTTTATTTCTATACCTTCATTTATCTGCCCTTTGGTTGTTTATACTTTATACTTAATTTTGGAGGCACTCTTGGGCATGGTCAAAAAGTGACTCTTAAGGCAGTATCCAAGGAAGCCTAGAAAGGAGAATGGAAAGAAAAGTCAGAAACCTACTGAACTTGTCTAGTGAAAAACAGAGGAGGAGCCGGGCATGGTGGCACATGCCTTTAATCCCAGCACTAGGAGGCAGAGGCAGAGGCAGGCAGATCTTTGTGAGTTCAAGGCCAGCCTAGTCTACATAGTGAGTTCCAGGACATCTGAAGGCTACAGGGAAACCCTGTCTCAAAAAAACTAAAAAAAAACAAGAGGAGGAGCCACATGCAGTGGTGCATGCCTATATTCCAATCACTGGACAGACTGCGGCAGGAGAATCATGAGTCTGAGGCCAGCCTGGGCTACACAGCAAAACAATGAAGGGTGAAAAGGGAGGGAAAGGAAGGAGGGAGCAAAGGGGGGGGTGGTTAACAACATTGTAGGGAGAAGCGAGGAGAGGACCTAGCAATAGGGTGGAGATGGAGAGGAGGAGGTTTCATACATAATTCCAGTGCTCTGATCCTGGAGGAAAGGTGAAACTTCCAGACTCTCAAACCCCCCCCCAAAATAAACACCAAACAAAGAAAATCAGTCCTTTGCAGATGTTTACTACAAAAGCCCAGGTGAGGCCTTTGTTTTTTTTTTTTTTTTTTGGTAATTTTTGAGCCACTGGATCTTTACTAGTTTTTCTCCTCTGGCTGATATTTTAGGCACGTGATCACAAGACCTGGGGCTAGACATCATGGACACTTCCAGATTCCAGCCCGTTCCCTTAGGGGACAGCTTTAGCTTTCCTGTGCTCCCTCTTCATGTCTGCAGCTAGAAGGAACAAATATCCCAGCTTTTCCTGTTTCCCAGAGGAGAAGACTAAGACACACAGGTCTACAAAGTGAATAACAATCTCCACATAAAGCCAGAAGCAAGCACACCTCAGAGATCTACTGGCCAGGAAGAAATTCAGATACTTACAGAGTGGGCCACTCTGTCACATCTACTTGAATAAATGGCTTAAAACTACTTCAAAGCTTCAGCTATGTGTTCTTCAGTTACTTAAGGCTGGGTATAATTGGATATAATCTTCAAAGCATGTTTGCCAATTTCATTTATATCACATGCAATTTGGATTCTATGCTTTCTCTTTCTGTAACAGTAAACGAGGAGTCAAAAGGGAAAAGTTGCCTTTATAATTCAGAAGGATATGTATACTTAATTAAAATATACATTAATTTTAAAACCAAATAACTGAACCAATGGCTACAATTGTCATTAGATCTCATACATATCAAAATGAAGTCCACAATGGTGGATTAATAACCCCTAATGGACAAATGCATGCCTTAATAAGTAAGTTCAACATTCATGCCACTTTAAGAATCTAAATCTTGGAATTGAAACTTTTAGGTAACCAAAGGCATACCTCAGTGTACATAAGGTAGACTAGGAAGGGAATCATGGGTCTTTTATGAGGAATGAATTACATGCCACAGATACTCAAACAGCTATTAGAAACAAAATAGTTTTTTTTAAGATTTTTTAAAAGTTTTAATGGATGTACAATTAATATGAACATTGGCTTTAAAATTATAGATAAAACAACCCCCAACACTATACCTAATGAATGTCAGCACTTGTGAACCACTGATATACATGTTTCTAACTACTGTTCTGCCATGTGTGGGACTGTTTCTGCCCTGATAGTCTTCTTGCAAAGTATAGAAACATCTACCAAGAAAGATCTGAGTTTCAGCCCAATGTGATCAAGAATGAGCTAAGTCCTAGGCTTGTCTTTGATACTCTAACATGAGAAAAGGGAAGGGCCCCTGGAGAAGCCTCAGTGCAAGCATTTTGAGGCTCCGGTGGCTGCCACCAAAACAAGAAAGAGGACCTTTAACTCCATCTTTTAAAGAAACAAAAGTTTTGGTCTGGGAAGATGGTTCAGTTGGTAAGGAGTTTGCATCTCCAACACCAACATGAAAAAGCTGAGCACAGCAGTACACGCCTATCACCCAAGTGCTGGTTTCAAGGCAGGAGGTGTGGGCACAGTTGATCTCTGGAGTTCCCTGGCCAGCCAATATAGACATATCAGTGAGCTTCAGCTTCATTGAGAGATCCTGTCTCAAAATCCATGTGGACAGGCACTGGAGAGATGGCTCAACAGTTAAGAGCACTGGCTGCTCTTGCAGAGGACTCAAGTTTGGTTCCCAGAATCCACATGGCAGCCTATAACCATCTATAAATCCAATTCAGATGACTCAACGTCCTCTTCTCAGGTACTGCACACATATAGCACACTTACATACATGCAGGCAAAATATTCATACGCACGCCTTTAATCCCAGCACTCAGGAGGCAGAGGCAGGTGGATCTCTGTGAGTTCAAGGCCAGCCTGGTCTACATAGTCAGCTGGAACTAAATGAAGACCCTAAATCAAAAATACAAATAATAATAATAATAATAATTAATTAATTAATACCAGGTGGAGAACGACTGAAGAAAGATACCTGACATAGATCTCTGGCCTCCATTAAGTACACACCATGCATACACACACACACACACACACACACAGATCTCTGGCCTCCATAAGTACACACCATGCATACACACACATACACACACACACACACACACACACACACACAATTCATTTTCATCATTTTAAACTACGTTTAAAAAAAACTACTCATTCAAGATCAGAGATCTCCCAAGACCACCTGAAGCACAGCAAGGAGCTGGAACCAACCCAAATGCCCCTCAACTGACGAGTGGACAGAGAAAATGTGGTACATCTACACAATGGAGTTCTATGCAGCAGTAAAGAAAGATGACATCATGAGTTTTGCAGGTAAATGGCTGGAGCTAGAAGATATCATGCTGAATGAAGTAACACAGTCCCAGAAAAACAAACGATGAATGATATCCTTCATCTGTGGATGCTAGCGCCAGTTACCTAGTTGTATGGCAAACTGAGCAAGGTCAATGTGATCTGAAAACAACTGTGCTCTTATATTGTAGAATCCCTTAAAAAATAAATAAAGAAAAAAAAAAGACTAGGTCAAAAAACTGCCTGAATTGGTGAACTTCTGCTCAAAACAGTAAACTTCTGCATTGAGAATTTTGAGAGAGACTGAGAAAAAGATGAAAAACATGTTTGGCAAAATGCATGAGCTCTGGTGGGGTGGGGGGGCAGGGAGGGGGCACGGGTCTAGATTTTATTTGAAAATTTGTATGCAATGCACAAAGCATCAATAAAAATTGGCTTAAAAAAAAAAACTACGCATTCCTCTTTTTTAAAACCCAAAGCAAAGTCATGCTGCTATTTTTCTTTCCAGTATTTAAATCTTGCTATAAACCACTATATCTGAACTTCTTTCAACAAAGCTGGTAAATGGGAAAAAGGAAACTGAGCTTCTCCTTGTTTCCACACCCAAACATGCAACAGCAACCTGAGATAACAGGAAGAATACAGTTATCAGAGTGCTCATCATCAGATAACCTCTAAAGAGCAAGCCCAAGTGTATGGGAGCCTTCTTCCTGTTTCTCTAGGGGTTTCATTGTCTGCTGCGGACAGGATCTTACAGGGTGACGGGGGAGGTGGCACTTACCTTCTTGGCTCTTTGGGCTATGTCTGGTGTTCTTGTAAGCAGTTTCTCAATCAGGTACTCTCTATTCTGCAAAGCAAATAATCCCAACAGTTTAATACCAAATCAGATACTTGCAAAGGCATAGTGATTTCAAACTAACAGATTTGCTTGGGTTTTTAAGAATGTTACCTTGGCTTTCTGGAAGAATTTGCATTTTAAAAGTTCTGCAGCTGTAGGCCTGAAAGATCAATAATAAATTAGTGTTGAAACAATCACCCCTTAATAAACATACTGCCTTAATCTTACAGCCTAACCTTAGAGTATTTCTGAAAGACCAATTTTAGGGCTAACAAAACCAAGAACTAAATTAATCACAACCTGGTACCAAATAAAACAGTGTCAGTTTTCCAGTTCTTTCTAAATGCCCCTATAGCAAAACATATTCAACTCTTGTGAGTTAAATGCTTGGAGCATGATCAATTTTCCATCCTCCATTCTTACACTTCAGTATGTGAATTAGTGTTTCTGAAAGGTGGCAGACTGACTTCTGTGAGCTAAATTCCTGTACTATTAAGAAGCGTTATGCTTCTTATGCTGCAATATGACCCTGTCAAAGGAACTACAGTATGCTGTGTTCTCTGATTCCCAGGAGCAGCAGCAAAGAACCCACAGCCAGCTCTGGTGAGCCAGCTCCATCTGCATGGTATTGAAAAGATTGCCACAAATATATATGCACTACTGAATGTAAAGTCACAGGGATTAATAAAATGCAAATTCATTTAACACCATTTCTAGACAGGTCTGACTACTTCCTTCTGGCATCATGTAACTTGTTTATCTAACTTATATTCACTAAGCATATGAATGCCAACATGGCTGCTTGGAAAACTGCAAATTTTGATACATTTCAGATTGTGCATTTTGGATTAGGGATATGTAACTGCTGGAGTTTGTAAATATGCTAAAGTAAAAAAAAAATCTGAGCTGGGTGTGGTGGGGCACGCCTTTAATCCCAGCACTCCTGAAGCAAAGGCAGGCAGATCTCTTTGAGTTCGAGGCCAGCCTGGTCTACAAAGTAGACCAGGACAGCCTGGGGCTACAGGGAGACCCTGTCTCAAAAAGACAAAAAAAAAAAAATCTGAAAATCTGAAATACATTTGGATTCAGGACACTTAAGTGTTTTCAGAGATGGTGTCATCATCTTCTTCCTGTAGCACCACAGAGACAGGCACTGCCCGGCTGCTGCACTGCTAGTTGATGCTAAGTTTAAGCACTGGTCCCCAGCTCCCAAGCTCTCCACTGCAGAGGTCTGTTTTCCCCACTGCAATTAGCAAATGTTCTGCTAAGTAATACACTGGCACTGTATAAATATCCTGTTCCTGAAAACCTTCCTCCTCGTGGTTTAGCATCTTTGTCTTAGATAATTATTTCATAGAAGGTAGCAGAAAATTGATTTTTCTATGTTTAGTATTTCTTCTATGTTTAACTGACATTCATCCATACGAACAGCTTCCCTCACTAATAATTCTTTGAATAGAAGTCATTTCCACATCAGCTTTCTCTGTATCTGTAAAAAGGGCTATAAGGAAAATAAACCTTTCCTAAGAACTCAGCCATGGGGGCTGGAGAGATGGCTCTGTAATTAAAAGCACTTGCTGCTCTTAGAGAGGACCCAGGCTTGATTCCCAGCACCCACAAGGTAGCTTAAAAACATCTGGAACTCCATTGGGATTGCACTGAATCTATATATTAGTTTGGGTAGGATGGACATTTTTACTATATCAGTTTTCCCAATTCATGACCATGGGAGGTCTTTCCATCTTCTGGTATCTTCTTCAATCTCCTTCTTCAGAGATTTAAAGTTTTCACTGTACAGATCTTTGGTGTCTTTGTTTAGCTTTGTTCCAAGGTATTTTATTTTCTTTTTTGAGGCTATTGTGAATGGGAGGGTTTCCTTGTATTCCTTCTCCATTTGTTCATTGTTGGGGTAAGGAAAAGCTACTGATTTTTGTAGGTTAATTTTGTATCCCGCCATTTTACTGAAACTCTTGATTGTTTCTAGGAGTTTCCTTGTGGAGTTTCTTTGTGTCACTTAGGTAAACTATCATATCATCTGCAAAAAGGGTAAGCTACTGATTTTTGTAGGTTAATTTTGTATCCCGCCATTTTACTGAAACTCTTGATTGTTTCTAGGAGTTTCCTTGTGGAGTTTCTTTGTGTCACTTAGGTAAACTATCATATCATCTGCAAAAAGGGATAGTTTGACTAAAATTAAAGGAAAAAAAGGTGAATTCCTAAATGTGTGGAATTAATTTGTAGTTTATTTTCAGATGTCTTAATTTTGGTATATGTGTGATGTACATTTATGCATATTTTGGAACAATACAAATTGGAGGGAACAACAATAACAAAAGGACTGGGTCAAAGAACTGGCTGAAACAGTAAACTTCTTCCCAAATCAGTAAACCCTTGCATAGAAAAACTTTAAAAATACAGATAAAAAGATGCAAGACATGTATGGGTGGGGGGCATGGAAGGGAGAATGAATCTAAATTGGATCAAGAAATGTTGTATGAAATGCACAAAACTTTAACAAAAAATAATAAAAACATCTGGAACTTCAGTTCTTGTGGACCTACATGTGCAGGCAAAGCACATACACAAAATTAAAAATTAATATAAAATAGTTTTGACTTAAAAAAAAAAAACCTCATCCATGTGGGGTTGGAGATGCAGGTCAATGGAAGAGCACTTGCCTAACGACTGCTAGGCTAAGCCCCACATTAAGAAAAGGAAGGAGGGCTGGAGAGATGGCTCAGCAGTTAACAGTATGTATGTGCTGGGAGTGGTAGCACAGGTCTTTAATCCCAGGGGAGGAAGAGGCAGGTAGATCTCTGGGAGTTCAAGGCCAGCCTGGTCTACTGAGTGAGCTCCAGGCCAGCTGGAGCTAAAAGGAGATCCTGTCTCAAAAATACCAAAAAAGGAGCTGGAGAGATGGCTCAGCGGTTAAGAATACCGGCTACTCATGCAGAGGACCCGGGTTCAATTCCCAGCACCCACATGGCAGCTAAGAACTGTCTTTAAGGTGGGTGTGGTGGCACACATGTCTTTAATCCCAGGGGAGGCAGAGGCAGGTAGATCTCTGTAAGTTCAAGGCCAGCCTGGTCTATAGAGTGAGTTCCAGGCCAGCTGGGGCTATAGGGAGACACTGTTAAAAAAAAAAAAAAAGATATGTATCAGAGAAATGATGAAATTGTAAAATAAATAAATAAATACAAAATAAAATAAATAAAAGAGTATATATGCTCTTGCAGATGACCTCAATTGGGATCCCAGCACCCACATGCCAGGCAGCTCACAACTCCCAATAATTCCAGCTCCAAGGGGATCACACACACACACACACACACACACACACACACAGGTGACACGTGCACATCCACAAAGGGTGTGTACACACACAGATACACATACACATACTTGAATTAATTTTTACAAGAAGAAGGAAAGGAAAGGGAAGGAAAGAAAAGGAGGAAGGAGGGGAGGGAGGGAGGGTGAGGGAAAGGGGAAAGGGGAAAGGGAAAGAAGGAAAGGGAAAGAGAAGTGATCAAGAAGAAAAGGAAAGGAAAGGCAGGGGAAAGGGAAAAGAAAAGGGAAGGAAGGGAAAGGAAAAGGGAAATGGAATGAAAGGTGTGGTGGTTTGTGGTGAGTGTCCCCCATAGGCTCTTAGTATTCAGACAATTTGTCTCCAAGTTTGGTGGCGCTGTTTTTGGAGGTCTTGGTGGAGGGTGTGGCCATGCTAGAGGAAGTGCGTTGCTAGGGACAGGCTTAGTCACTTAACAAGCCTTCTGCTTACAGTTGCTTACTCTCTGCTTCCTGTGCTCTTTGCGATTATGTGACCCTCTGCTTTCTGCTGCTGGATCCGGCCGCCACGCCCCCGCCACAATGGACTAATTCCCTGGATCCGCCAATTAGAAGCCAAAATAAACTCTTCCTTTTATAAGTTTCCTTGTCTGGTGTTTATACAGCAACAGAAAAATCTACTATACAGGGTTTTGGTACCAGAGAGTGGGGCTGTTGGCTGTGAAGAACCTGACCATGTGTATGTTTTGAGAAGTGTGGAAGCATTTGGAACTGTGGGCTGGAAAGGCTGTTGACTACTGTGAGCAGAGCTTAAAGGGCCATTTTAGTGGAGGCCTGGAAGAAAAGCATGCTTGCAAAAGATGTGGTTCCAGGGGAAATAAAGACTTAGTCAACAACCGGGATATTTTGATAAAGAGTCTGGCAGAAGTTTGTCCACAGCCCAGATGCTTGCCGGATGCTAAGTTGAAAAGAGGGGGACTGATGTCTTTGGCGGAGGATATTTCAAGACGCCTAATGTAGAAATGGTGGCGTGGCTTTTAATGGCGAATATTACACAGATCTACAGTGAAGAGCAGATTTGGCAGAAAGAAATGCAAAATATACAGTTTGGATCTGATAAACTGCCCTAGGAAGATTAAAAGGTCTTGTGGCCAAGGCATGTAAAGAAGAGGTGGATCTGAAAAACTGCACTAGAAGATTAAAGGTGGGGCCAAGGCATTTGAAGGAGAGGTTGGATCTGAAAACTGCCCTAGGGAAGATTAAAGGTGGGCCCAAGGCTTGTGAAGGAGAGGTTGGATCTGAAAACTGGCACTTGGAAATATTAAAGGTGTGTGGCCAAGGCTTGTGAGGGAGAGTTTCCTTTTGATAAGGAGATTGAAGTGATTAAGGAGGGCCCTCAAGATTTACAAGTAAACAAAAGAATCAGTTACCTTCAGGGCAAGACCACACCCAGCTATCCTCCAGCAAAGCCCGGGCAAAGGAAAAGTTACAAATGTGGTTGAAATGGGCGAGGGTCCGTCCCAAACTTGCAGGCAGATTCGGCAATTTCAGCACGTTGGTGCTGGCTTTAGAGACATGAAGTTTGAAATAGTGAAGGGGTCATCAGTTCCTTCCTCCACGGTTTCAGAGAGCCCAAAGAGGCCAGGCAGAGTACAGCAGGGGTTGTCCCTGAATAAAGGAAGGCCCTGATAGGCCACTGCGTGGAAGCGATGTGAAGCCTGGGGGGCATCGGAGACCCCAAGAAGACTTTCGAGAAGCCAGACCTGTGAGATATTTTGCCAAGGAGAGCTGCATAACGGGAAGTGGTACCAGCCTAAAAAGAGATGTATGCTGCAACCAAAGCTGGAAGAGCTTGAGCCATCTAAGCCCTTTTGGAAGTCAAGTCCCAGATGTTGCATGTGGAGCTACTGGACTTCGTTTTTGCCCTGCTGGTTTTCGGTTTGTTTTGGTCCAGTATTTCCTCACTATGCCTCTATCCTCCCCTTTTGGAATGGGAATGTGTATTGGGTTCCACTGTATTTGGGAGTATTGTAATTTGCCTTTTGATTTTACAGGCTTCACAGTTAAAAGAGAGATTGGCCTGAGTCTCAGGAGAGGCGACCTTGGACTGTTGACTTTTGAATGGCATTGAAAACTGGTAAAGACTATGGGGAACTTTTAAGGTTGGACTATTTGCATTTTGCATTTTATATGAGTCATGAACCTATGGGGGCCAGGGAGTGATTGGTGGTTTGGATGAGTGTCCCCCATAGGCTCTAGGTATTTCAGACATTTGTCTCCAGGTTGTGGCGCTGTTTTTGGAGGGTTTGGAGGGTGTGCCATGCTAGAGGAAGTGCGTTGCTAGGAGCAGGCTTAGTGAGTTTAAAAAGGCCTCGTTGCTCTACAGTTTCTCTCTCTTTGCTTCTTGTGCTCTTTGCGATATGTGAACCTCTGTTTGCTGGTCTGGATCCGGCCGCCACGCCTCCCGCCACATGGACTAATTCCCTGGAACAGCCAATTTGTTAAGACAAAATAAATCTTCCTTTTATAAGTCCTTGGTCTGCGGTTTTATCACAGCAACAGGAAAATAGAAGGAGGAAGGGAAAGGGAAGGAAAGGAAGGGAAAGGGAAGGCGAAAGGGAAAGGAAGGGAAAGGGAAGGGGAAAGAAAAAGGGATGGAGGGAAAGGGAAAAGAAGGGAAAGGGAAATGAAAGGGAAGGAAAGGGAAGGAAAGGAAGGGAAAGGGAAGGGAAGGGAAAGGGAAGGGAAAGGGAAGGGAAAGGAAAAGGGTAAGGGAAGGGAAGGGAAGGGGAAAGGAAAAGGGAAAGGGGAAATGAAAGGGGGAAGGGAAAGAAAGGGAAAGGGAAGGGAAGGAAGGGAAAGGGAAGGGAAGGGAAGGAAGGGGAAGTCGGAAGGGAAGGGAAGGGAAGGGAAGGGAAGGGAAGGGAAGGGAAGGGAAAGGGAAAGGGAAAGGGAAAGGGAAAGGGAAAGGGAAAGGGAAAGGGAAAGGGAAGGGAAAGGGGAAGGGGAAGGGGAAGGGGAAGGGGAAGAAAAATGAGGGGAAGGGGAGGGGAGGGGAGGGGAGGAGAAAAGGACGGGTACAGGATAATCTGCTAGACATTGGGTCCCTTATATTCCAAAAGGAAAAAGGAGAGAAATAAAGGAAGTATTCTACATTAAAATAGACTTGCAAAATATAAAATCAAATGCAACACATTACTCTTGCTTGAACACTGGGTTTGGAACAGAAGAGGCAAAACCTGCAGACTCATAGAGCTAGAGATGATGAATACACTACAGCAGACATGTAGAGCTAGAGACAAGGGAATACACTACAGCAGACATGTAGAACTAGAGACAAGGGAATACACTACAGCAGACATGTATAACTAGAGATGATGAATATACTATAGCAGACATGTAGAGCTAGAGATGATGAACACGCTACAGCAGACATGTAGAACTAGAGATGATGAATATGCTACAGAAGACATGTAGAGCTAGAGATGATGAATACACTACAGCAGACATGTAGAGCTAGAGATGACGAATACACTACAGCAGACATGTAGAGCTAGAGATGATGAATACGCTGCAGCAGACATGTAGAGCTAGAGACAAGGGAATACACTACAGCAGACATGTAGAACTAGAGATGATGAATATGCTACAGCAGATATGTAGAGTTAGAGATGATGAACATGCTACATCAGACATACAGAGCTAGAGATGATGAATACGCTATAGCAGACATGTAGAGCTAGAGATGGTGAACACGCTACAGCAGACATGTAGAGCTAGAGATGATGAACATGCTACAGCAGACATGTAGAGCTAGCGATAATGAACATGCCACATTATACATGTAGGCTAGAGATGATGAATACGCTATAGAAGACATGTAGAGCTAGAGATGATGAATACGCTACAGCAGACATGTAGAGCTAGAGATGATGAATACGCTACAGCAGACATGTAGAGCTAAAGATGATGAATACCCTACAGCAGATGTGTAGAACTAGAGATGATGAATACACTACAGTGACAAGTCTAGAAAATTGCCCTTTATGTTCCTAGGTGTTCGTGGAAGCATGTCCTTATTTGGAGGAACCACACAGTTAAGTATTGTCTTTTACTTTCAAATACTTCAGCAAATAGAAATATGGAAAGAGGAAATATGGGAAATATATATAATCATTGACTCTATGAGACGGAAGTATACACTGTAGTATTTTTTCACATTTTTTATTTTACATTTTTTTTCATAACAGTAAGTTGGAGAGGGGATGAAACTATCATGAGACCATTAAGTATTCCCTTGAGCAATGAAGTACAGAGAGTATTAGTTATATTGGGGAGAGGATGCAAGTTTAGAAAGTACCTATATACTAGAAATGATAGGAAACAACTGTTATGGAAACTGAGGGCTTCACTAAAATGTCCACAGAGCCCAAATTCAAGGAGAATTAAAGATTTTCAATAGTCAAATGGGTGTATAAGTTGCATAAGTCTATGAGACCATAAACTCTATTTCTGTCCAAAAAAAAAATACTATTACTTAAATTGTTATTGCTTTTTTTCCTCAAATTTCAAAAGGAACAGCAGCTATAAGCACTTTGCAAAGAACACCGAGCCACATACATCCACTCCAACAATAGCTGATAATTGCTAAATTTCTTTGAGTAAATAAGGGTCCAAACAACAGGCAGTCATATCCCTTGATAAGCTCATTAACTTATGAATTTGCACCTTGTTAAGGAAGCAAGCAAAAAACTTAAAAAAATGAAAAGGGACCTAGCCATTTTCATGATTTAACTTTGGTTATTTTAATTCTTCTTCCTCTACAGCAGTGTTTTGGGCCTCTAGCAACTGCAAGCTCATTCCTTCATTCAGTAAATAATTTTTGAGCATCCACTGTTGGCTGGGCATTTGCTAGGGTGCTGGGCATAACTGCACTCTTACTGAACAGAACATAGGGTAACAGAGCAAGGAACAGAATCACTAACAGCAGAGCAAAGTTTGCTGTCAGGCTAGACACCTCACCACATGAAACAAAAGTGTAAAAACCAAAAAGTCAGTCAGATAAGATGGCTTGCTCCTGTAGCCCGGGCTACTTAGAAGGCAGTAGCAAAAGAGCCATTTGAGTCTGCAAGTCAGAAAAAGATAGCAAATATAGCTACCAAAAAAGGAGGATTTGATTTTTTTTTTTTTGAGACAGGGTCTCCCTATAGCCCCAGCTGCCCTGGAACTGGAGTTCTCCTAGAATTGGGGTTACAGACGGTTCTCAGCCGCCATGTGGGTGCTGGGGATCGAACCCGGATCCTCTGCAAGAGCAGTTGGTGCTCTTAACCGCTAGGCTATCTCTCCAGCCCGAGGATTTGATTTCTTAAAGCTTAAAATAATCTTAAAAGAATGAGGATGATAAAAAGCTCAAGGCCTCTGCTTGTTGCAAACCATGCTGACTGACTACCATGATCACCAAGCATCCCAGCCAGTCTCAGCTACTTACTTACTTCTCTTCCTCATCCCAACTCTAGCATCCATCATGCTTTCAAAGCTAGTGTCTAGAAACAAAACAAAACAAAACAAAAGCCTGACCCTCTGTTACCTAACCTCAGAGGTGCTAGCTGCAGAGAGGAATCCTCCATGGTTGTCTCCCTCAGTCCCACATACTCTCTGCTTCAGGATGGCTCATCTGTCTCTTGTGCTTTCATGACAGAGCACATCCTGGTTTTCTTGCTTCAAAAATTTTCATAACCAACTGGTACACCTTGCTCATTAGTCAAGAAACAACTGAGATGCCATCATCTTCAAGCTCTCCCCAGCTTCTACAAGAACCCACTGCTCCGAGCGTGGCACTCAGGCACTGCTCTTCCCGCACTCCCCTTCTGTATCTGGCTACATCTAGGACCCCTCTCCCCTAGCTCCACCCCATCACATTCTAATCCCTTCCAAGATGAAGAGCATGGGGAACTCATTTTTATGTTCCCAATGCCCAACAGAGAACAGTAAACTGCTATAGCTCAACTTCACAACTCCAGTGTGAAGTGAAAGTGATGTTGGTAGACACCAAACACAGGACTGTAACTTCTGTGGCTAAGCTTAGCCAGCAGTAAAGGCTATGCATCTGTTCAATACAGTGAGGAAAAGGAGGAAGCTGCAAGGAAAACCAGGCTCATCCTAGCAAAACTAAAAAGTAGGGAAAGTGGAGGTGCCGAGATTGGAACCCAAAATGGGTCCCTCTCTCCTCTACCCTTGATCTCCTCCTGCACACCAAGATGCATATGATATGCAAAGTAGACAACGCTGTGCAATGTTGGACTGACTTTGAGAAAAAGGTCTGGGAAACACTTTCCCTTCCCCAACAAGGTCATTACAATAGCAACCAAAACTGCAAAGGGGAAAAGCATGCTGCAGAGAAAACCCAATTCCGTGCTCTCCGCTCCACCCTTACCCTTCATTATAAATACAAAAATGCCAAGATGTAAGGAAAGTGGTAGAAAGAACCCACAGTATATTTTTTTCTCATATGCTTGACTGTTAACTTGTAGGTTACTCCAATTCATACAGAGAATAATTCAACTGCAGGTCACTCATTCCTTTTTTACTGAAGTCAAGTGAAATGTTCACAGCTTGAGGGTAAAATCCCACATGTGCCAAACTACCTCCATGAGAAAGAAGGGGAAGAGGAACTTGAAGAAATGAGGAAAATGACAGAAGACAGCACAGCAAGAGAAGGTGTGGGGCAAGCAGAGGAGTGGGCTGCCGTGTGAACCTAGGTCTGCCTGATTTAGGTGATCAGCTGCACACTTATTTATTGTCATTTATGCCATAGAAATCATCATTGTATGCTTATTGTGGAGCCATCAACTGCACCTCTTTTCACTGAAGTCTGCATAAAAAAAAGAATCTGCACAGCCTCCTTTTACAGGGCTGCTAATCATCACCAAGCAATGTAACCCCTCATAAAAATAGAAACACTGTTTTATCAGAAACACTAAGGGGCTGGAAAGATAGCTCAGCTGTTAAGAGCACTGACTGCTCTTGCGAGGACTTGGGTTTGAGTCTCAGCACCTGCATGGCAGCTAACAACCATCCCTAACTCTAGTTCCAGAGGATCCAACACCCTCTTCTGACCTCTACAGGCACTGCACGACATGGGTATAATTACATACATGCAAGCAATACACTCACACACATAAAATAAAAATAACAAATATGTTTTATAAAAACAAGACACACTAAAATGCTACTAGCAACTGAATAGTCCAGGCTATAAATGACTGGATTTTAAATCCTTAAAAACAATGCAGTATCAACATTTCCAGAAGAAAATCTCTCAAAGAATATAGCTTATTATATATGTCTGGCTCAAAGTCCACTGAAAAAGTAATTCTGGAAGGATTCAGATGCAGTTAAACAGTTCTAACAATGTGCTTTAGTAAGTTCTAATAGCTCACTGACCTCACACAAAGCTGTTCTGCTCAGCCTTCCTTCCTTCAGCAAAGTAATATTCAAGTCTTACTCATTTCTGACAGATTCTTGAATAAAATATCTACCCATTGATGTCAAAGAAAATGTTCATTCTTTTTACAAGTGGCCAGCATGTAATCTGTAAGATCGAGGCTCATTTTATTAAGAAATAGATGATACTCTGCTATGCAAATACAAGCAACTCTCCGTGGGCTAATGCAAATCACAGACCTCCAGGAGGCACAGTGCTGTGAGACCCCAACTGTGTCTCATAAGGAAAGTGCAGTGCTCACTAGACTAAAAGCAAAGCCCCTCCACAGTGAGCTGGCAACTTGCACGGGAGGGAATCTGTCCTGGTTACTTGTCCACTGTATTTTTCACTCATTACTCAAAAGGCTCTTGGCAATACTAGGGCTTCGATGCCAATCAACTGTGTTCAGATTACAGGTAGATGATATACAATGCAGGCAACACAAATGTCTAACAATTAGCAAAGGTTTTCCATCGACTCCTCAACCCTCTTGAATCTGGTTTCTGTTTCTGAAACTCAGAAGATTTAAATCAATTGCAAACTCCCAATTACCTACAGCTGCTCAAGAAATAGCATGGAGTAAGACAGACATAAAGATGAGTCCACATTTATTCTTCTACAACATTTCAATTCACAATACATACAATAGTGCACAAAAGATAATGCATCTGCGTACTATAATTACTACATAAAGTTGTAATAGTTCCTCTTGGTTGGGGTGGGGAGGCAAACAATGAATGGCATCTCAATTTCTTGAGCACTGAAGGACACCCCAGACACTGTGCTGTCTGCTTCAAGTGCCATCTCACTGCATCCTCAGAGCACTATTATGACAGAGGTAATACTAGAACCATTATACAGACAAGGAAAACTAAGTCATAAAAATGATGATAAAACAGAGCTAGAAATCTTATCCAATATTGAATGATTACAGAAAGAGAGTGAATAAGGAACAGCAAAAGAAAAAAAAAAGTATTTAACAGCAGGAACTGACCAAACAGGACTCACAGTATTCTAGAACAGTCATCTTTTCAGAATTTTATCATGTACCAAAATTCCTATTTGTACATTTCAGAATAAATATATATTTTTAATTATATACTATATAAAATAACTCAACCATATTACTTTTTCCCATCCTTAACAATTGAGTCTTTTTGTTTATGTGCATATGTTTCCCAAACTTCTCATATACATCTTTAATATTCATATCTTTTCATTAAAAGATAGAGCTACCTGGGGGAAGTGGTGCAGCACTAACAATCTATACTGCTGATAACAGAGAATTGCACAGTGAAGAGAGTAGACTAAGTTATAGAGAAAGTACTTAAAAGAACAGCCTCAAACCACTGATGCGTTGTTAAGAGAGCACTTTGTTATTAAGACAGTATTTTGAGGGAAAAGTTTCACAAACATGAATAAAAGGTGGTGGATGTTTTATAAAAGCAGAGAGAAAGAGAGAGAGAGAGAGAGAGAGATCAGGAATAGGGACTCACACAGTGAATAAAACCTGGAAAAGCCTTCGAGTTTGTTAAGAAATAAAAGTGGACTGCTGAATATACTGAATGTAAATCTCAATTTTCTTGAACAAATTACAAACCTTGCAAAGAAGCTCCCTAGCATTACACACACTGAACGATTCTATCCCACAGAACCATTTACAGGACTGTGTGACATTCTCATCACACCCACTAGGTGGATCATAACTTCTCAATAATCTCAGACTGGAAAGATCTAGAACTGCCTGGAGAGACAGGCCAGCTCTCACTACTGTGGAGGATTAAACTTGCCTTCTCTGTGATGTCAAATTTTCACTTGTGGCAATGACACCAGATACAAATAGAAGAGGAGAAAACACTGAAGAACGAAATTCAAATCTAAGCATTCTCATAAGGACAGTAAAAAAAAAATTACTTCAATGAAACATCAACACTGGAGTGGAAAAGTCCCTATAAATCAGACACAAAGACAGCTAAAAGGTTGAGCAGAAAGAGTCTATTGATATTATTTGCTAGGGATGATTTCAAGATCTACAATAGCAAAAAGAAGCAAATAGTCACAAAATACTGCAAAAACTGTGCTTAATCTAGAAAGCAAAGCCTCACTCCAACGCTGTACGATGTGAAGTAAAAAGTTACATAATGAATTTAAGACAAGAATGAAGCACTTCCATTCAGGCTTCCATTCCTGAATAAGAAAGTTCCAGAAGTTAATGTTTTAATCTAATATAAAATTAGAGCCTTGAGTGATCTAAAGGGGTCTGTTAGGAAGATGCTAAACATAAACATATCCCTAGATGGGGCAAGGGTGGTGAGAGACTCCTATCCTCAAAATTCTCCTTTAAGTGAGAAAGAACTCTGGGCTCCATTATCAATGAAACAGCCTCAGGATATTTCAATGTCATGGAATTGAAGAAGGAAGTAACAAATTCAGAAAACAGAGGCCCTTCAGTCCAGGCCAGTACAGAGGAAACACTAAACTTAAAGCCATTTATTTCTGTTTACATGAATAATCTTTCTAGGCAAAAAATTCTTTAATTTTATTTGCTGATAACCTTTTAAATAGCACAAACAACTTGTTCTGCAACTAAAAGGAAGCTCATGCAAAATTCAATAGCTCTGCCTGGTTCAGACTGGAGCTAGCTGGACGTTCAAATTCTGAGAGGTCAGCTCAACCTACACAGTACAGAACATTAGCTCAGCTTCTGGCGGCAGCACTGCCAGTTTCTTCTGATTACTTTAGTGGCAGAGTATCCCCTAACAAGCGGCGTGAATCTCTTACTGTCCCTGTCCCTCCAGCTCACCACCCCTCCCCGTCCTGCACTGACAGAGTATCCCCTAACAAGCGGGGTGAATCCCTTACTATCCGTGTCCCTCCAGCTCACCCCCCCTATCCTGCACTGACAGAGTACCCCCTAACAAGCAGCGTGAATCTCTTACTGTCCGTGTCCCTCCAGCTCACCTCCCCACCCCACCCCACCCCCGTCCTGCACTGACATCTCTCCACCCTGGACCCAGGCTATCTTCCACTGAACAGAATGACAACCTGGGGGCCAACGCAGGGTTCCCTTGGGACTAGAAGTGCCTTCCCTTTGTCCTCACGTAGCCTTTTCCCCATCCACAAACACAGCTTTGTTGGGACTCAAACCAGGTCATTAGTTCTTCCTCTGAGTTTGACATACCTTTTGGAAGGATCTTTCTGAAGACAAAGTGAAAGTAACTTTCTAAAAGACTTGCCATATTTTTTCATCATTTCTTTATCTTCTACTCCAGTTTCTAAAGTGGGTGGATCATTTTGCAAAGTCAACATTAACACCTGCAGCCAAAACAAAGGTGAAGACAGAGTCCTAATTTAATAAGAGTGATAATTGAATGTTTTTTTTTTATCAAAGCATCAAAGGCCTTCTTTGATTAGGCACAAATGTGCTTTCCCATGATTTTAATGGTCCAGAAGTTATATACTAAAAACATCTATTTCCTCTTGCAAATTTGCTCATATGCTCTTTAACATTTTTGTTATTCCCATTGTTGGAACTTTTGAAATTTGCTCTTTGTATTAAGAATGATCTCTCAAAGCAGCAGGGACAGAACTTTCTGGGAACTGCCTCTCACAAGTCCTCAAGGAGCACGTAGATCCAGCACAGGCTGGTCATGGAAAGAGAGAAGGAACAGGGAGAAAAAAAGACATTGGTTGTGCAGGCCATTCATAAGGACAGAACCAGCTGTACTCAGAGCCTCTGCAACACATTACCAGCCCTAAAAATAAACCACAGCATCCCAGGAGGTAACATGACTTCCTTTTAAAGTGAAACAAATGAGAAAATTGTTTAAAAGAAGCAGAGAGGGGGATAAGAATAAGGTATTGAAACATAGCCAAGATAAAATCATGAATTACAAAAAAAAAAAAAATCATATCAAAAGCCCATGCTACAGGCAAGGGGACAAAACAACACAACTTCAAGTGAAGGGGGCCAGACTAAACTTTTTCAAGCTAACATCAAAATTATTTGCTGTAAGAGAGTATGAGGAAACTATTGACCTGCCAAACAAGCCTCCTTAATGCATAAAGCAGCCTTAATTTATGCGAGTTCTATAGTGTCAAGACTCTTTTCAAACACTTTCAGACATCTGAATAGAGGAAGGATGAAAGTAACAGCTGACTGCCTGTAGACAACAGCAAAAAGGAGACTTCGGGTGACCGGGAACTGCAAGAGACCCGTGTGAGCGGCTTCAGGCCGGGATCAGCAAGTCCTTCATTTGATTCAGGTGAAGAAAACAAACGTGGAGGCAGAGAAACTAATAAACATGAACAACTGGACGGAAGGCAAAGTCCCCAGAGCCACTTCAGTTTCTCCCAAATGTTGTCCGTTGTTTAGACTTCAACTTTAACTCTTCTGCTAAGGAAAAAAATCATAGAAAGAGGTATGCATGTGCATACATTTGTGCATATTATTAAAATCTGAACTACATTACAATATATACGGAAACCGAAAACAATATGGGGTTAGGGTAGCTCAACAGTAGTGCATGCTTAGCACAACTGAGGCCCTGGGCTCAATCAATATAGCACCAAAAATACAAATTTAAAAAAGGAACTCCAATAAAATATTAACATATCATTTCTTGTTGGTGGGATCATGGGTGATTATTTTTCTTCCTCATGCTTATTAGTATTTTCAAGCTTTCTAAAATACATAAGCATATGTTTAGGAAACAAGGGTTTGAAAGGTATTTGGGGACCCAAGCCAAACTCTCACACCTCCTTCCCTACTTTTTATATTGGTATAATTATTTAATGCTTTCATCACCAGATTTTAATTTTTAATTCCTTCAATTTCCCAATAAACTGAAATTGAAACATGAAATAATTATGGTCTATGGTCTATATAAAATAACTTCAAATTTTTCACTGAACTAGTTGAGCCTCAAAACAAAATCAAGTTTGAGAATTAGAACTGATGGTACCATCTCAGAAGTAGGCCAGATAGAATAACAAAAACCTGAAAATAGTACCCAAAGTATATGCTGCTTAACAACACTGTGACTCACATCAGATGAGCCGCAATATCACACTCAGAGCAGGGTGAAAATGGTATAGACTATTTAAAACAAAAACAAAAGTGCCTGAGTATGTGGGAAACCCATCTGCAAAGATAATATCCCTGTAATCTAGTCTGAGATTTTCTTAAGAGACCTGGGATTGTCTAGCTTTCTAAAAAGTCAGTTGTCAGAGCTCTGGATCCCTATCAGCCAGCCTGATCAACCATGAAGCTAAGGACACAGTCAAGCTGCAAAGCTGTGAACTCTGAGATTGTGTGCATGAGAAAATGAGACAGCATTCAACTTGGCTACATTCCTCCATCAACTCTCACAAGAGTAGGAGAAAAATGAACATGTTCAAGAGAACTGGAGAGCCGATACCACCCGATCACATTTCCAACCCGACATGTTCTTCCAGTGGTAATTACTTTCATTGGAGGGTATTTGTGGTAAGGCGCTGCTCCGGTTGCTAATTCGATGGCAGTTATCCCAAAACTCCACATGTCAGCCTTGAAGTCATAGCCTCTCACCTAAGAAAGAGGAAAAGAAAAGAAAATCGAGACTGGTGCAGCAGGCATGTTACATAGCGTAAAGTCAGAAATCCAGAGCTGTTTATATAGATGACTTTCACTATAGTTTGCTAAAGACTAGCAATGAGGAACTGGATCTACATTATATAGACTTCAATGATTGATATAAATGAAGCCTCAACACATATATTAGAAGGGTGTTGTATAAGATTACTTAGGCACTCTCTGTAGTACATTAATGAATGTACTACTGGACTAAATCAATTAAGGTCACATTTATTTATTTATTTTTTTACCTGTTCCATGACTTCAGGGGCCATCCAACATGGGGTGCCAACGAATGTCTTTCTGACTTTATTCCTCGTAACGTCACCCCCTGTTGCTAAGAATGCACTTACTCCAAAATCTGAAAAGATAAAAAGAAAAAAAAAAAATCAACCTTACTTTATGTTGCATACAAATTCTGGTTTTAGACCAGTATCTTCCCATGTAGTATGCTGATCAACTGCAGCAAACATGTTCGGGAGCATTCTCAGGCACAAGCCAGGGTTGACCTCCTATCTGCCACCTGCCATGTCCCATACCACAGAAAACACCAGTAGAAACCAGCAAGTTCACTTTATCATATAACGTTTTCTATTGAACAGGTACTAAATGTCACAATTATTCATAAAGATTATAATACCAATGAAAACACAAACATGTCTGAGAAGCCCTGAATATAAAATCCCTTGGATTTAGCCAAGATTCTTTTTTTATTAAAGTTTTGTTTATTATTTTGATTTCATGTGTATGTGTGAATTGCCTGCATCTGTGTAAGTGCACCCATGTCCTACAATGGCAGAGAGGTCAGAAGAAGGTTTTGGATTCCCCTAGAACTGGAGTTACAGTTGTTAGCCACCATGTGGGTGCTGGGCAACTAGTATTCTTAACTGCTAAGCCATCTCCAGCCCAAGATTCTTTTTTTTCTTAATAACTAATAAGAATACCACTAGAGAATATAAGAATACAAAGTATAGCTCCTTTTTTGTTTTGTAATCATTATTTTCTAGCCTATTTAATTCTGTTATCAATGCTCAAGAAGTTAATTTTTAATTTAACTATGTGTTTATGTATGTGACTGTGTGTGGGTACATGAACATGAGTACAGGTGTCCACAAAAGCCAGAGGTGTTGGATTCTGAGTCCAACTCCTCCTGGGGAGGAGTTGAAGTCACCTTATATGGTCACTAGGAACTAACCTGGATTCTCTGGAAAGGCAATTTGTGCTCTTAACCACTAAGCCAACTCTGCAACCCTCAAAAGGTTAATGTTTTTAAAACAAAAAATTAATCCATTCCACATCCCCCTGTCCTTAACTAAAGAGTGTTCACTAATACCTTAGCCAAAATAATGGCAAACCCACAAAATCAGGTGCAGAAAAGCCAAAATGCCTAGGGTTGTCTTCACGCAGCAGTCAAGTCAGCGCAAAGGAACAGTGGAGTCAGTAAAGACTGCGTTCCTTCCCCAAGTTCGTTCCTGGATAATTTTCATAAATAGAGCTGGAAGAGCTGGAATGGTTTGTAGAATCAAATAACATTTCATTTCTTTTATTTGTGTGTGTGTGTGTGTGTGTGTGTGTGTGTGTGTGTATGTATGTACCTGTATCTATGCCTGTATGTGCATGAATGGAGGGAGGCATATGAATGCCACAGTGTACTTGTGGAGGTCAGAGAGCAATTTTTGAAAGTCAGTTCTCTCCTTCCGCCTTGCTAAGGCAAGCTCTCTTGCCATGCTGAGTACTGCGGGATAGTTGGCAGGCAAGCTTGCAGGTGATTCTCTCGTCTCTGCCTCCCATCTCACAATGGGAGAACTGGGATTATAGATGAGTGACACCAAATCAGAATTCAAGCTTTTTTACATGGGTTCTAGGACACAAACTCAGGTCTTCACAAGCACTTTTACTCACTGAGCCATCTTTCTGGCCAAAAATTATGCTCTTCTTAACATTCATATAGTAGAAGTGCATTCTGTGAGATTAATCAGGTATACTGTATATGCATATAGGCATATGTGCAAAAATAATTTCTATGTATGTATGACAGTAGCAAACACATGTTGCCTATTAATGAATGAAATCTTTTTTTTTTCCATTTTTGCATAAAGATTAAAAGTAGTTAAAGCCGGGCATGGTGGTTCACACCTTTAATCCCAGTACTTGGGAGGCAGAGGCAGCCAGATCTCTGTGAATTCGAGGCCAGCCTGGTCTATATAGTGAGTTCCACTACAGCTGGGGCTACAGGGACCCTGTCTCGAAAAGACCAAAAAAAAAAAGGTAGTTAAAAAGTTAAAGAACTAACTACTTGGTACTAGCACACTTACTGGTAACAGCCAAGCCAAGTCAAGGACTCCTGGATAGGGAACTAGAAGATAGCACTAAAGAGTCAAATCGGGTGAGAGAGGTGGCTCAGTGATTAAGAGCACCGACTTCTCTTTCAGGGTACTCTGGTTCAGTTCCCAGCACCCACATGGCAGATAACAACCATCTATAACTCTAATTCCAGGAAACTCAATGCCCTCTTATGGCCTCTGAGGGTACTATATATATAACATGGGTGCACTTAAATATGCAGGCAAAACACTCATACACATACAATAATAACAAATACATAAAAAAATTAAGGGTAGCCAAATCAGGGAGTGGTGATGCAAAACTTTAATCCTAGCGCTCAAAAGGAAAGGCAAAGGCAGGCAGATCTCTGTGAGTTTGAGGTCGACCTGGTCTACATAGCAAGTTCCAGGCCAGCCAGGGCTACACAATCTAATACATACACAAAAAAATGGGAATAGTGTAAAATGATGCCAAATATTATGCACTATTATTCCTGCAAATTGGTCTTATATAATCCTCCTTTGCAGGTTCTCCTGGATGTCAGCAAGGATAAAGAAAAACCTTAAACAAAAACCTTTACCAAAAGCAAACATTCATTTACTTTAGAGCTACAATATTGTTGTGCACCTGTATGACCTAATGACACTGTAACTATTCCACAAATGGAAATATGTTGTTTTATTTACGTTTAAATATATTAAACTTCCAACAGGACTTTTTACAAGTAAAAGAAATGAAAATTGAAAGATGGAGAATTTGTTCCAACTGCTACTTGGATGTTAATATTGAACAAAAGTTATATTTTGAAAACTTCTAGAAAACTTAATTTGCATTTATGGGCCCAACTTTAGAATTCTTTGGAATGGTTTCCCTCATTTGTGGATGCTAGCACCAAATCGCCAGTTGAAAGGCAAGCTGAACAATGTTATTGTTATATTTCTTTCTATCTGAAAGCAACTGTGCTGTTATAATGTGAATCTCTTAATGGGCCCTAGAATTAACTTACCACTTATTTTCAGACATGGTAATTAATGTATATGGGCGGAAGGTATTTGTTCATATTTTAGAGTAATATAAAATTAAAGGGAAAAAATGTGAATTCCTAAACATATTTCAGAGTTAACATACAGTTTATTCCCAGAGGACATAATTCTGGTACATATATGATGTTTTTATAGGCATATTTTGGAGCAATACAAATGGAAGGGAACAACAACAACATAAGGACTGGGTCAAAGAACAGAGTGATATAAATTTTGCCCAAAGCAATAAACCTCTGCAGAGAAAAACTCTAAAAAGACTGAGCGGAAGATACAGGACATATATGGCAGAATGCATGAACTGGGGTGGGGTGGGGGGAAGGCAAAGGGGACTATGTCTAAACTGAACTGAAAAATGATGTATGAACTATACAAAACATCAATAAAAAAGAATTCTTTGAATTATTATACTGCAATCAGAAAACTGGAGCTCATGAAAAAACTCACAGTTGAGTATCTAATGGGTAAGAGACCAGGTAATAAGTTTTCTCACAGAAGATTTAAGCAAAGTATATCATTTGTAAGCATCTACTGTCCATGGCTAGAGGAGATGAATATATTACAAGGCTTTTAAAATAATTAATTTCACTGGGCTAGTGTCACATGCCTTTAATCCCAACACTTGGAAGGCAGAAGTAAGCCAATGTCTGTGAGTTAAAGGCCAGCCTAGTCTACACAGTGAGTAACAGGTCAGCTAGGGCTACATAGTAGGACTCTGTCTCAAAAAATTTTTCAATTATATTTCCCAAATGAAGTTCAATAAGGAATTTGAATTGCACTTTCTATTTTTATTAATATGATTTTATAACCTGTTAATATTAAATAAACATATATTATCCATAAGTAATTAATGATATGGGTAAAAGCCATTTTAAGGAAAAACCAGGTTCTTTTCTAACTACAACTAAGATGAGTCTATACACTAAACTCCCTTAAAGACAAGATCTATCTAAAAAAAATCAATACATATTATTTTTTAATTTCTTAAAATATTATCTGCTTACATTCGACATTTTAAAGGCTAGAAAAATAGCTGAGAAAGATGTGTAGTAGCAATTCGGTGCTGACAATGCCCCTTCAATATATCTTCTATGAGTCATATACTTATTCAGTCTCCACTTAGAATATCCACTTTAAAGTCAAAGACAGATGGTGAAATGTCTTTAAAGCTCAGAACAAAAATTCCAGAAGCAGAAAACATCAATCCTGACATCTAGACATTCTATTTTTTTTTTTTTTTGTCTTTTCTAGACAGGGTCTCCCTGTAGCCCCAGCTGTCCTGGAACTCACTCTGTAGACCAGGCTGGCCTTGAACTCACAAAGATCCGACTGCCTCTGCCTCCCGAGTGCTAGGATTAAAGGCATGTGCTATCACGCCTGGCTACATCCAGTCATTCTTAAGACTGCAGAATAAATACACAGCTTGCTCCTATGTATGGCTAATGTGTACACAGAAAGATTTATATGTCCCAAACATTTGAACAAAGTACATAGCATGCTTATACAAAAAGGGAAATCAGTCTAGCAGAGACAGCATGCATGTGACAGTGAGAACAAGGTGTCAGGACGCTAGGATGAGAGCTGTACTCTCCTAAAGCCACCTGCACACAGCTGAAGCGATTGAGGCCAGTCACATTTGGGTGGGGACCATGCACACTGCTCTGGCAACAAAGAGTCAAATGTTACTCATGAAGTCAGCCAGCTCATCTTGCTGCCTACAGGAATTAATTGCAGGATAGGGGTAAAAGCTACTGTAAGGAAAAAAGCCAGAAAGAATGTTTCCATCTTAGTGATTAAAAAGGCTCCAAACCTTTGACTCTATCTTCTACCTTCCTGCCCCACAGCCAGGGCCTCAGTTTCAGACATCATTTCTACCAAGATTCCTGTAGCAGCCTCCTGAGTCCCCATCCTGCTCTCCCCAGAACAGGACCTAGCAAGCAAGTCTCTCTAATGTCACAGATCTGAGGTCTCAAGCCTCTAAAGCCAACCTATCCCCTTAGGATGAAGTCAAACTCCTTTAGCCTAACAAAGAAACCTGAACCCCCTGTTCTCTGCCACCGCTGGTCACTGCTCCCACATCCAACCAAGGCCTCCTGCCCCACCAAGCTGTTTTAAACTCATCTGGGCAGCTCCCCAACTCAGAGCTGCCTCTGAGCAATGCTGCTTGTCCATGTACTCAGTTCCCTCCGCTGCGCACAGAACCAGCAAAGGGCACCCTGAGGGTCCTAAGGCAAAGAAGCATCCTGACCCTGACTCTCGGCAATTCCTTGGTAGTCACCACATCTGCTCGTTTGCCATGTATCCCCTGAGTAACTCTGGTCATCGTCCTATTCGGATGTGTGAATGGGAAGCCTAGAGGAGAACTCCAGCACCATAGACACCTGATTCTGAGAACATCACACAGTAGCAGGCAGGAGAGAGGTACCACAGGACAGACCTAACAGCAGCTGCTCCTCAGCTCTGTAATTCTTGACTTTCTGGACTGCTGTTTCTTACAAGTTTTCTCTTAGAACTATGTTTTCTGATGTTTTTATAAGACTCTCCTACTTCTTTTTACCATATATAACTATTCCTTATAATTACTTTTGGGCAAACTGATAAGTTGTTTTCACCTTTAAAGAAATAAGGCAAATGGGCCATGGGGGTCAACACTGACATTCTTCAGTAGCAGAAATGAAATATGAGAATGATCTACATCCTAATCTTAGGAATATTATCATCCCAGGAGGGTAAGACACAAAATAATGAACCGCAGCATGATGTGGACAATCAAATACTGTGTCATCTGTGTGGAGAAGTGTACAAGCTGTAATTGTCACCACAGACAATATCCAAAGTGAGTCACGGACCTGGCCTTGAAATGAGGTGAGGAGTTGGACATGCAAGCCTAACAGGAAACAAACTCCAGACAAAGACACAGCGTGAGCAAAGCACAAGCACTGAGCCAAGAAGAAAAACTGACAGCTGCGAAGGTCAAAAGGTCAAATATCTGCAGGGGCCAGGCAGGAATATAAAGGAGGGTGGAGGTCCTGAGAACCACAGATTCTGGGATTACAGACACTTGATACTCAGCCTCAGCCTCTGTGCTGGGAGTGCTGGGCACCACGGGGAGCCCTGGCACCCACTCTCAGCAACCTCCCACCCAGCTCTCAAACAGGTTTCTAGAGAAGAAAATGGACAGGGATGGAATACAGATTGGGCACTGTCCATCTCCCAACTTTCCCAGAGAGGACACACACCAGCATCTTTTTGGAAAAGCTACTTTTTTTGTAGTTGTTGTTATTGTTGGCAACAAATCCACTGTGAAAAAAAAATAAAAAGAAACAACTGGAAAAGCAATTTCTCCTGCCTAATTTAGTCTGCACAACTAACAACTATTGTGCCAACTGTGTTGTTACAACTGTCTAAAATTCAATATATACATTGTGATATTCTGCTTATAATACCAAAAACCTAGTGGCCAGTTTAGCCTAACCAAGAACGCCAAGTCAGTGTTCTGGGAGGGCTTGGTCAGGATACCACAGGCAGCTGCCACCAGTATTTACTGTCAGTATCTAAGCATAGATAAGTATAAGCCAGGTGAAATAGCAAGGAAGTTTTATCGAGGAAATAGTAACTTGTCAAGTAGCATGATGCATGTTGAAACCAGCTTTCACTGGTGAAAATGAAGACTTCTCACAGCACAAAAAGTGGCTAAAACATTTGCAATATTTTCTTCACCTTGCATAAAAAAAAAAAGTCTGGCTAAAATATAGACCCACAGCATGGCAAGTGTTATGTGTGTTTGGTTCACTGAAGCCAAAGATAAGGACAGAAGAAAGCTGTATCTGGAATGCAGGTGTGGATGGTATAGGAGACTTCTCATTCACTAGGGGAGGGAGCTGACACTTTCTCACTTCCTTGAGCTTACAAAACCAACTATGAAAACCATCTAGGGGTTTTCTCACTAATGAACGGCAAAACTAGTCTGAAAATTAATTTCCTTAAGAATTAGGAGGGACTCCATGGGTGAGTCATCAATCCTGACGCACTGCAAATTAACCTGCTACTATGCACTAAGGAACCTGTGCTAGGCTGGAGAAATGGTTTAGTGGATAGGGGTGCTTACCAGTCAATTGATAAATAAGAATATAGTAAAACTGCTTTAAAATGAAATAAAGAAAGGAACCTGTATGTGGAAACATTGACACTGAAGCGATTCAACATTTGGTTAGAGAGCAATAAAATCAATATTTGAGAGTTCAGAATTCCCTAAAGTATTCACAATGTATAAGAGAAACAGTGACCCTTTCAGTGTTCTGAAGTGACTGGTTGGAAGAGAAAGATAAATTTGGGGGAAGCGATTCTTGAGTTACTGGCTCCCAGCAACTTTTGTTTTGTTTTTTAACTAGGGGTCATGGTTCTATAAGGCCAGGGAGCTAGAGAAGGCGGCTGAGGGGCCACAAACAAGGTCTGAGCATGAGGGACAGGAATTTGTTTTTTCTTTATTGAATTTTTGTGTATTTCATACAGAACATCTCAGCCCATCTTAATCACCTTCATACCTTCTTCCACACTGGCTCCCTCCCACAGCCCCCACTGGAATTCATGTACTCTATCTTTTGTGTTAAAGCCTATTGTGTCAAGTTACTGTCCCAGATATTCCTCAGTGTAAGTTCATCTACTGAGGTCTAGTCAGCCTATCCAGAGTCCCTCACATTAAAAAGACCAGTGATTCCTCACCCAATAGTAATCAGCTCCCAATATTTCTTCAGCTAACACTGGGGTCTCCTGCCTATTTCCCCAGTTCCATGCTAGATTTTGTCTGTTTGACTTTGCATGGGTCTTGTGCATGCTGACACCACTGCTGTAGGTTCATATAAGCAGGGTCCCAGGAGCTTGCAGGATTTTATTGCCATATGGTCATGCACCTCCTTTCTGGCTCCTATAATCTTTCTGCCCCCTCTTCCAAAATGGCCCCTGAGCCTTGAGTGAGTGAAGCTTAATATAGGAGTCCTGTCCATGGACCCACACTCTGCAGACTCCTAATCTTCATTCTTTGGCCATTGGTGACCTTTTGTGTTGAGAGTCAGGAACTTGTGCTGGATCCAATTAGGAACCAGGAAAAAGGTAACTGTCCACAGAGAGGTTGAAAATACCACGCAAGGCTTCTCAGGAACGAAGGGCAAGAAGCAGGGCAGACCACAGCTGTAATCCAGCTGTACAATCAACAGGGATAGTCTATGAGAAGAAACTCGGAAATTCTTAAGAAAATACATGGCTTTAGTAGATATCAGAATTGAAAACAAGGAAGGAATAAAAAGATTAAAAGGCTGGCCAAAGTACACAGAGCAACTGAGAGAGGGTCTGAATAAAACTAGTCCTTCCAAAAGAAAGCTACTCCTTTCTGTGAAAGTTAAGTGTTTTCCTTCACAGCAAAGGAAATTCAAATTAGACTACATGGGGATTGATATTTTCCATCTCCTAAGGTCTTCCCTGAGCAAAGATCACATTGTGATTACCCAACTCAGAAAAACTAGTTTGAGGTTTTCTGGTTAATCTTGAATGCCATATTTATATCATCAAAAACAATCCCTTTGCAATTTAATCTGATTTCATTTTTTTCTGCCCCCCCATACCATAAGAGACTCTCAAGACTTGGCTGTCAAAAATGAAATGTGCTTCTACACACCCAGCAAAATTCTCAGAAACTGTCAGCATCTGGCCTCCCTGAGCCCCACAGCTTTCCTTAAAATAGTACACCCCCAACAAGCATAAAAAAAGTATACTATGACTTGAAATATGTGAAGTGTATAATAAAAGATATAAAACTCAAGCTAATGTTTTCTTAATTCTGTTAGAACAGACTATAGAATGTGCTTTTTTAGCAATGTATTCCATGCTTTTCATGCTGTTTATACTAGGGTGTATGTCGGTGGTATACTAGCATGTTTCTCAGTGGTGGGGCACTCACTCCCACCCGGGACCCAGTAGGGTACATGGCCTGGGCTCAGACACCATGGGCTTGCAGAGTTGTGTTTTAGACACACTCCTGGCTTTCCAGGGAGCCCAGACATGAGGAGAGCTATGAGAGAATGACCTTTATGTGAGCTGAGCAACGTGAATGAAAAAACACACCAGTCAGCCATGCCTTCTCCCCATTTCTTAAAAAATAGAGAAATCACAGAGCAGGGAATGTTACAGGGTCTGCAACCTAGTCTATGTACCCCATGAAGATTAATTTTCCTAAAATACAGTTCTGACCTTGGCATTTGGATCAAAATGTTCCTCCCAAGCTTGGCACTGGAGAATAACAAGGAAGCTCTTCACAGGCCATGACTAAGCTTGTCTGTGGGAGCTACTGGCTTCCTGTATCACTTCTTCCCAATTGCAATGTTTACCCAATTGTCATACACTTCAGTCAGGTGCCATTAGCTTCTTTACTGACAAAAATGATCATTTTTGTTTTACTTTTTAAAAGAGTAATTATACCTGGTCTTTGTCCACTAGTTTGTTTTTGGTTTTCTTTTTTTTAATTAAATCAGAGCAATTTTTTACTTCCCTGGAGGCTTGCCTTTGCTGAAATATCATCAGGTCTCCAGGCCCTGAGAGCCAAGTCTAACTGGAAACTAGGAGGCCAAAGCTTCCCTCCTGTCAGCTAGGAAGCCTACAAGGAAAGAGGGAGGAGAGCTTGGCACAGCACTTCCCTGGAGGAGGCAGAGAGGGCACTTAAGCGTCCAAGTGAACACCACACCTAGAGGCTCTGAGCCCTGCTCAGCCAAACTCAGCACCACCCAGGGCTAGGAGCAGAATGTAGAGCTTGGGGACCAAGCCAAGATGTGGCAAGACCTGGGACAGAACCACTTAACACTTGCAGGACTAGTTTCCTTCTGGAAATGATGGCCCCTGTGCTTAGGAACAGTTTTCCCTCTACTGTTAGAGTGGCTGTTCAGCAAACCCACTAACATGAGCCGAAGTGCCACAAGGCCAAACACAGTACACGTGGCCCTCCTTCAGGGGCAGAATATAGGGTCTAATTTACTGGTTTTCTTGATCCAGCAGTTCCTCAGACTTTACCGTTGGGAACTTAGCATGTGGTGAGTTCTTGCCACCATTCACACTTGTAGCACTCACTGCTGGGTGACTGCGCCATATCTGTAACCTTCCTGCTCCACTGCAAATTTAACTGTTATCTTTTAAGGGATGCATCTAAACTGATCTAAACCAATCAGTGACGGGAGGCTCTATACTGATAAATGGCCTACAGGCTCTTTTAGTCTTGGCTAGTGAGATCCTCCAGGGGGTATAGTGCCAGCTCCTTTGGGAAAGTTTTCCTCCTGAATAGGCTCCTTTGCTTCCCCACTCCTCTTCCTGTACAAGAACAGTAATATGAAGATGCCATGCAGGGGCAACAGTATCCCATGAAGACTGGTGCACTCCACCACAACCCAGGAAGCAGGAAAGAGTCTATGACCTTTTGTGCTGGACCTGCCCTCTGAAGCTACTGTGAAACCCAGGCACCACATTTCTTATTATGAAAGATGTTCAAATGTTTTTGATGCCTAATCTCTCATCAGACAAGAACTACATGGTTTGTATCCAAAGGCTTAACTTAGAGTCTCCTGTCTTTCTCCAGTCCAATCATGTACACTGACACACTTCCGACTGCCAAGAGTTAACCATTTCCTCTGAGGCCAAGGGCACTGCAAACCCAAAAAGAATTTGCTAAAACTCAGCAAGAAAAGTTTAATACACACTGCAATTGGGGATTTTAAAACAGCTCCAACATTAGCATGGCTTTTAATGCCAGAGGCACAAATTAAAATGAATAAACACTGTGATGTCTCAAGGAGATGGGCACATACTACAAGAAAAATCTAATTATCTTTTAGTTGCCATTTGAAGTAAAAATTCCAAAGCCTTGACCCAAAACAACACACTTCTAGAAAACAGAAAAGAGAGCTCTTCAAATGCAAGTCTTGACCTTTGCTACCCAGTCCACAGACAAAACTGAGCAGCATCAGGGAGCCTCCCAGAAACGCAGAATCTCAGGTCCCAATCCAGAACTCCTGAATCAGAATCCACACTGTGGCAAGATGCTCTACTGATTTAGTGTACTCTGAATATGTAGAAGCTTCCTAGCCAATGGCAGCCTGGATAACCTCAGTGCATAGCCCACTCCTTAGCTCCTTCTTTCATGCCTTAGATGAAAAGAACCAGTCATGAATAGAAAGTATAGGCAAAAGTATTTATGTGTGTACAGCCACTTATTTTGTGGCATAGTAAGTCCAAGGTGGATGCAAATGTAAATCACATACATCACAGAACTGCCTAACCCAGTGACTCTCAACTGTATATAATGTATCCAGGAAACCAAACATCCAAGAACAGGTCACCTTGCTACAGAGTACTTGGAATTTTACAGAATCTAAGTACATAAAAATAATTTAGAATCACACACTTATTAACTGTCTATCAGTAACAGCTGTTGAAGGGAGATACCATGGCCCATGGTGGGGGGTTGAGCTGTGGTGAACATCATTCTCAGCATAGAGGTTTGCAACCCTGCCCTTTTCTTTCCAAGGCTCTGATGAAGTGAGCATGACACTGTTATCAGAGCAATAGTCTCAAAGCCACTCATCTTTTAAGGAAGTCAATAAGCATGTAGACAACTGAGTTATAATTAGTAATCAAATACTTACACACCACCTGCTACTTTCCAGAAAGACTGGAAGCCCAAGAGGACTAGGAAAAAAACCCAGAATCTTCTAACAGGGTCTCTCGCCACCTCCTCACCTTTGCCCCACACCAGGGTCCTGGCCTTTCAGCCTCCTTACTCGTAACTCTTGCAAGCACATGGTATTCAACAGTCTTATCTGGTTTTACTGGATGTGGCCCCCACCCACAGGATGGTGTCTAAGATATTCACAGTGAGAAAACATGATCCTGTGGAATGTCCTGAGTCTGGGCCCTGGAGAGTCACTTGCCAGCTGCTCTGGACAAATGTATGTTCCCCACCAATGGAGAGAGGAGCAGTCCTAGCTATCTTTGAAACATCAAGAATGATGACTTTACAGCCTTTTCTGACAGTAAAACAAGAAGATACTACTACATAACATCTTTTTTATTCTCTAAAGGACAATTTTTATATTTAAAAATACAATCAAGAAGCAAGTCTTCTCATACTTGGGGTATCATCTGGGTAGACTGTCAACATTGTCATCAACCAGTCTCCTTCAAATATGGCTGGAAGGCTAGAATCCCAGGCCAGCTGTGCTGAAGGTTCCAGGCAGGAGCCAGTTTTCTGCATTCCAAAGATATACCAATGAGTGGTCAACTTTCTACTGAATCTAATATTTATTGTAAACAGGGAAAACCAAGATCATCTCCAAGCCAAAAAAGCCATTATTCTCTGGCTCCTCAGTGAATGAAGGGGTTGTTTAAAAGAAGCTCTAGCAGTACAAGTCACAGGGCAGATACCAAACTTCATCCACCCTCCATACCCCCCAAACAATCCTCTGATTTACATGTTTTAAAACAGGATGGAGAATGTCTTTAGTTTTTTGCAGTTCATGCCATTCAAACATTTTGATACAAGATAGATCCTAAGAGATCAAGTTCTCAACCCTCTCCATTTTATATCTAAGGAACTGAGCCCTGGGGCAGCAGAACTGTCAAAAAGCACATGGGGGCAGGCTCAGTGACAAGCACAGAAAAGGAAGTCTGGGATCTGAGCACAGTCTGGTTGTATGACCTGCTGAATGACTGGGCTTTGCACACAACTGTTCGGCAGTCCCAGGATCCTCCATCTGTGAAGCCTACTCTGCTGTCAGCTCTGCTATAGGAGACCACTTGGTAAATATTCAAGTATCATTTCCCAAGCCAAAGGCATGCTTCCAAAGTCAGTGGGGACTCCAGCTGGCCATATCCACAAAGACAGGCACAGGCAACTTAGATCAAATATTAGTAAGTCTAAATTTCCAATGTAACATTTATATTCCTGTAGGTGGTCTTTTTCATACAAATCTCTACTTGAGTAGTCCTATCAGAACAGTCAATGAAACCACAACAGCCCACCTGTATGCTTGAAAGAGACAGTCTCTGTGGTAGACGATGAAAATAACACCAGTTGCTATATGCATTCAGAGAAGCAACTGGCATTAGTTCAAAGTTGAGGACAAGAAAGTATTCAAAGAATCTGCAGAATTTCAAATCTGCAATAAGGAAAACCCTGCATTTAAAAAGTACAAAGAAGTATGTAAACCAGACATTAGACTTTATTGCTCAGCATTTTCTAACCTGTATTTGCTCTACAGCCACACATTCATGAATTCATTCAACAATTGTTTATCAAGCTCTCAGTACCTTTCTACTGAAGTACTGGAACTGACTACAGAATAGAAACCCCTTTCCCCATGGAACTGACATTCGAGTGGCAGTGAGGAAAGTGGAGCAATTAGATGAATGAGCAACCGTGTTACACAGCTGTGGTTCTCAGACTTCAGCATAGTGAAAGGGACACATCGCTCAAGGCTTTTTACAACAGATGGCTGGCCCTGCCTCTGCTGTTCTTGTTTGCACCAAACACAGGTTGATGCTGTTGGTCCAGGGTGCACTGAGAGGCCACTAATGTAAAGTGCACTGAGTGCAGTCAGGAAAAGTAGAGCAGCAGCCAAACAGCCAAAAGTAGAGCAGCAGCCAAACAGCCACCAGACATGGAGGCCTCAGTGATGCCACATCTGAGGGAGGTAAAGGACAAAGTATTCGGAACCAAGGAACTATCGATGCAAGGGTGCTGAGACAAGGGCATGCCATGGCCAGGGGCCCACCTGCCTGGCATGACAGAATGGAAAGGAAGCAGCATGAGGGGTGAGGTTTTGAAAGGTCCCATAGACCATCCTAAGGATTTGACGTTCACCCAAGACAGGGACCTAGTGTGAGCATGAAAAAACGTTATGAGACGTCACTTGCTAGCATACAACTGGCCTCTGAAATGCCAGAGAGCATTACCAAAGGCCACTAAAGCAATACAGCAAGATATTGGTCTCCCTGAGACAAGCAAAACTCCTCCATCAATATCAGCTACACCTCAACAGCCTGGAGATACTGTGCAACAGTGGCAGCCAAGTGTCTATATATATCCCAAATCTAATTGGCTATTAGCTCTCTCCTTGGAGGAATAACTCACAGTGGATGCCACAAGCTTATGTCCCTAGTGTTAGGAGATGTGTTATATGCCCACAGAAGACTTGTCACCCTTTATAGAGAAACACAGTTTGCGGATTAGCATCCCATCCAGCATCTGTTGTCTACGCTAACAGCTTAGCTTGACGTAATAATTGAGTACTGCTTTAATATGCCTGATACATCCAATTGCTTGTGCTTTTGTTAGTATGAATAAAAAGGGTATCACTGAAAAGCTGTCAACCCATGGAAGGGAACACAACCTGACAGATGAGAAGTCCAATGACAACTCCAAGAAAGTAATGTTTTCTTCTCACCCACGTGATGCCCCTTCCTTTCCCCAAAGCCCAGGAACAAACTTGCAGAAGAAGACATGGTAAATGTAAGGGTGTGGAGAGAAGGGGTATAAACATGAAGACTACAGCAATATGTCTGGATCCTAATTGATCAAATCCTGTGCATCAAGCGTCTCCAACTGGACTATGGTAACCTTGGGTTTTCAAAATTTGGACATAGATAGCTTGCAAAATGCACCAATTACCTAATGGTACGGCAAAACTGAGCAACATCAATGTTATTCTGAAAAACAACTGTGTTATTATATTGTAGAATCCCTTAAAAATAAACAAATAATAATAATTTTTAAAAAAAGAGCCATGGAGCATGATTTCAGGCCTACTCAAAAGAAGAGTGGGCCTGTCACCAAACAAGCAGCAAAGCCAGAGAGAGGACTATGCTGGGGACATGAAGGATACAGAGTCCTTCCGCACTGCAGTTATAGTTTAGAGCCGAAGGGAAACTTGAGAGACTACAAGTGACATAAACCATGACCTGCACAGGACTTGGCTGCAGACACAGGACAAGTTAGTGACAAGGGAGACAGAGATCCCCAGCTACTGTGTCTTCAGGAGAACTCTACAATCAAGAGTCAAATTACACATTTTAGATGTTAGCAGTACTTAAATTTCCTAGAAATCTATAGCAAATGCATGATATATGCAGTTATTCATAAGATATTGATTATCCACTCCTACTTACATTACATATATATTTATCCCCAGAACAACTTATTAAATCTGGCTAACAGGTATTTCCAGAACAGGCAATTCTTTCTACATTTATGAATTTTAGACATTAAATGTTTATAGCCGGGGCTGAGTAGATGGTTCAATGTGTAAAGTATTTGCTGAGCAAGCACAATCTACTGCAAGACTTTGCATCCTCAGCACCCAGGTAAAAAGCCATGCTGCAACCATAGTGCCAGTGGTGGGAACAGAGACAGGTGGATCCTGGAAGCTCCCCACCCAGCCAGTCTTGTGAAAATGGTGGGCTCCTGTTTCAGTGCAAGACCCTGCCTCAAAAAACAAGGTACAGGGCTGGAGAGATAGCCTAGCGGTTAAGAGCACCGAACTGCTCTTGCAGAGGACCCGGGTTCAATCCCCGCACCCACATGGCGGCTAAGAACCGTCTGTTAAACTCCAATTCCAGGAGAACTCCAGTTCCAGGGGAATCTGAGACCCTCTTCTGACCTCCACGGCATTGCACGACACGGGTGCACAAACCTACATGCAGACAGTACATTCATACATATACAAAAATAAATAAAAATAAAAATTAAAAATTAAAAAAAAAAAAAGGTACAAAGTGATAAATGATACCCAAACTAACTTTTGGCCTCCACAAGGACATGCACAGTTAAGCACAGCCACATATACATATGCAAACACACACACACACACACACACACACACTAAGGTAAGGAGAAATCAATGCAGATACCTAAGTCAACCTCCAACTTCCATGCTCATTCATATACATGTGAACATACACCTACTTATACACATGAACAGGTACATACATACACCACACATATGAACATATATGCATACACAAAAATGTTTATAGTTAAATGTATCACACCTATTTCACCTGAACAGTAAGCTCAATGGGAGTAGATACAAAGTCTCCATTGCCTGTCATTGTGTCACTCAGAGGACTGTGCCTGGGATGTTGTAGATATTTGATTAAATATTCATCAACAAATCATTTAAACACGATGAACCCAAACATCTAATGTTCCCCTTTTCACCAGGGAAAGAGCAGGCTATAACAAATGGAAAACAGGAAAAGAAATAATCTGGCTTAAATTATTCTTTCTCTCTAAAACTCATGTTTTGCCTACATCTATATGAAAGTTAATGATAGCAAATGTCAAAGGAAGGAAGGAAGGAAGGAAGGAAGGAAGGAAGGAAGGAAGGAAGGAAGGAAGGAAGGAAGGAAGGAAGGAAGGAAGGAGACAGGAGGGAAAGCAGTGAGGGAGAGAGGAAGGAGACTAGATCCTTACTCCTCTCTTGATGCTCAGCCTCAACTCCCTGCAGCTGGCCACAAGCACAGCTGAGGAAGAACTCCAGCTGAGGAGCAGCACAGCGATTCTTCTCCACTGGCTTCATCCAGTATGACTTCATGAGTTGTTGTTCAAACAACTGCTAACAGCTGCTAAGCGGTGGAAGGCTGATTATAATCTCCCCCAAGTGAACCTTGCTGACGGAGTACAGATGGGTCAGAAAACCAAGTTTCCAGAACAGACTGCATTCTTGGTTCATGCTAGAGGTTTCACCAAATGTTACCATTCATCAAAATCCTCCAAATCAAAAAGTCACAGCAATATCCAGTCCTTACTTATTTAAGCCAAAAAGAATTAGTATATGAGACATTTCTCATAATTAATTAATAATTTACATAACTGTCAGCTGTCCCTGAAACTCAAAACAAGGACTACAAAGCAGTTTATGCCCCCAAAGATCTGAATTTGTGTGTGTGCTCTATTTCCTGGGCATACCCAGGGTCCTCTCCCTCTGCTTCGCTCTTCCTTAAGCATATCACTCATTTAGTCAAAAGCTATATACATTAAGAAACTATCTCTGGCCAGGCATGGTGGCACACACCAGCAATTCCAGCACTTCAGAAAGCAGAGGCAGAAGGATTGTGAGTTCAAGGCCATCTGGATAAGTGAGAGACTGTCTCTGAAACAAAACAAAAATAAAACAACAACAAAAAGCCCATAAGTCTACTTTCAGCTTTAAAATGTTTACTTGGATATGTGCCTAAATATTCTCAATATTCTCATCCTGCCCCTAAGCTGATGCAAATGCTTACTTGGTTGAACCTTCAGCCATGCCTTAAAGCTGAACAGCCCTCTGTCATCACCAGGCTTGCTGACTTGCATAGTGTGTCAGCGAGGTAGGGCATCTAGCACGTCTCTTGTCAAATCACATTCACCAAAAATTCCTGAACTCACTCCTGCCCCACATCAGGCACCATCTGGGGAAGTGGAGATAACAACTCAGTTGCTACCTCTGGGAAAAGGTGGGACCCAATGTCCACACAGTGCCACAGGGATGTCCAGAGACAATTTTCAAACCTTAAAAAGCTTAACCTAGTGAAAGTGAAATGGAATAGTAAAGGGAAGGATGAGAAGAGATTTCTCAAGGAATGATGTCCAGAACTGAGCTGTGGGAAAGACAGCATTAGAAAAGTGAGGATGGCCCTTCCCAGCTAAAACGGAAGTAGAAGCACTTGCAGAGGAAACAGGTATCAGACAGGTATGTCCCTCCTCCATGCTTTCTTGGGGAGAGACATACCATCGACATGTTTTAAACTTTATGCCAGGAGATGATATGGTCAGGTGGGCTTCTAGAGTCTTCACTCTGGTGAGACTGGGAAAATGAATGGAGTAAAAGCAAAGCCTATCCACAGGATAGGAGTCCTTCAGCTCTTCAGCCACCTCCTGTGACACTGCAACATCCAGAATACTACCTGCCCCCTTTCTCCATACAGAAGTAGCACCAGTTAACAAATTCTAAATGGAATGTTTCAACTATGCTCTAGTATTTTACCATTACACATATGTATAAACTATATTGCTAGTAGGCTTGAAAGAACACCAGATTACAAACAGGCTATTCAGTGTCAGAGCACTATGCTCTAGGTTATGGTGACAATAAATATGATGCCACCAACCTTCTCTGATTCAGATGCATCAGACCCTTTCAGAGTATGCCCATACTCCTCAAAGGCCACTTCCACTACAGACGATGTGCCCACATTAAAATAGCAGCCTCTCTCTCTACTACACAAGAAATGCCTCATCATCCTCCAACCATGGCCACTAAAGTCTACTTATCAAGGTCAAAGGACAGAAGGAACCCAAAGGAAGCCATCAGGTAAGGGTTTAAAATCTCTGTCACCATCCTCTGACTCCTTGACAATAATACTGACATAATAGAAGTTTAATTGAGAGCTTTTTGAAAGATTTTTTTCACAGAGTTTTCAATGTTCAAAACACAGACTGAAGTTGAACATGGATTCAAGGATGATAAAGCCATAATATCCCTCCTGGAAAACTGAGTCCACCCAAAGTCATACCAATTTGCCTTAGCAGGTGAATGGAAGAGACTCAAATATGTTCAAACATGTATAAGGGTACATTTCCAATGTCCAAGCATGCTTAGCTCAGTTCCAAACTTAATTTCTCTATATGAGACACTAGGAATGGAAATAAGCACTCACAAAGCACAGTCAGTATCCACTAAGGCTACTACAGCAAAACACTTCCTACCAGTTAACAGCAGCAGAAATCTACTTCTCAATGTTCAGAGGCTGGGAAAGTCTACCATCAACAGACATCAACAGACCCCATCTGGTGAGGGCCCTACTCTCTGGTGGACCCATACCTGCTTCCACGTATATCTTCATCCACCCAAGGGGAGAAGGCCACTTATTCACTTGGCCTTCATGATCTAACTCCTACCAAAGAGCCTACCTCCTAACACTGGTAATTAGGTTCCAACATACAAATTTAGGGGAGACACAGATATCCAGACCACAGCACACATATTCCCAAATGGCAAAACCTGTGAGCATAACATGTATCATATATAATATAGTATTAATCAACTAAAAAGTTCTTTAGAAATCATGTTTTGTGGCTGTGTACAATGACACATGCCTGTAATCTCAGCACTGAGGCAGGAGAATTGCTATGAGTTCGAGGCCAACCTGAGTTATGTATAATGAGTATCAGGCCAGCCAGGGCAACAGAGCAAGACCCTGCCCTGCCCCCTTAATAAAAAAGACAACACAACTAAAAAAACAGTATTTTGAAATCAAAGTTTTACAGTACATTAATAGTGCCTGACCGGTATTTAAAGAATCCTACAATAAACAGATTTGTAGCTGACTACCCCTAAAGTGACCTGTTCACTAACACTCATGAATTCTAAACAAACAGGCTTAGTCACTTGCCAGACTAAGCTTTTCCTGATATCAACTAGAAAGTAAGCGCCATGCTATAGGAAGAGCTGGACTGTCAACAGCCACTCCCCACTCTACCACACACTGTAGCAGCACCCATTACATTGGCCAAGGCATCCTATCCAAGTTTATGATGAGGGAGTTTCACAGGCTTTCCAGCAGAGCACAGAAGGAGGAATGCATTTTCTTTAATCTGGAGTGGGAAGTCCATCCTCTGGTTTTAATTCATGACATCAAAGCTGACTTTTAGCCAATCTGAAAAGAGTGTGGTGTCACAACTGAGCTTAATTCTACACCAAATGTCAATTAACATGGCTGCTTCTCTTTCCTCTTCAAATTTTACTTGCCTCATTGTGTATTTCAACTTGAAGGAACAAAGAGGAAGATACAAGGTATATTCCCTGATCCAAAGTCGATTTATAGAGAGAAAAACATAAAATCTAGTGATTGCTACTGCTACTCAGTTCCATCTGAAACTGAGATCATGCAAGTCAAGATTTAGTAGGTTTTCCCCTGGAAATCCCACAGATAGGACTGACCAGCTCTAGAGGCAGAAGACCAGAATCTGAACCTTGGCTCCACCACTCACACTACATTTGACCCAGGCAAGCCATTGCCTCACTGTTCCGGGTCTGTAACATGGGCATAACAGTTCTTTCCACTGTGGGCTATGGGAGGATCAAGTGAGTCCAGAATGTATTCAGTGCCCAAGAGCTGGCCTGATACATAGGAGACACTTAGTACACATTAGCTACTGCCACTGCCCTTGCACGGATAGTCAATATCCTGGGATATTGTACCACTGTAAACAGAATTAAATGTGTAAGTCTAGTCACCATACTCTTTAAGGTGAGGAGGGTTTCTCATGATCTAACCCAGGCACCTGATCTCTGTCCAACAAAAAAATTCTCAAAAATGTAATTTAATTACTTGATAGAGTAAGTGGGGGGTTATATTAAAAATGTTATTCTTTCCATTAAGCTAGCAGAAATATCCTTTCTAAAACAGAGCACATAATAATACTCTCAAGGTATCCAATATACAGTACATCAATGAAATAAAACTAAGCTCCCCTGCCTAACTTTTGTTTCAAAATACATGTCCTAAGGATGCGTGAAGACACAAAGGGAAACAAGAGCAGTCTGGGCAAAGCAATGCACTACTGTGCAAACGGAGCAGGGAGTGACGACAGCTTTGCTCCTTTGGTGGCTACGTGTCCCTGCTATTGTCTCCCTTAACCACCAGCTCCCCTGTATGTCCCACCAAAGATGACATCCAGGACCCACAGCCCAGATCTGAGACCTCTAGGCCCTAAGTAACCAAATGCCTGACCAAAATGTCAATCATCGTGGGGCGGGGGTGGGGGTGGGGGGGGCAGTAGTAGCAGCAGCAGCTTGTGTAAAGGAATCAGTGCTGATTTGTTTAATTTTTTTTAATTTATTTATTCTTGTATGCATATGAATGTACTGTCTGCATGCAGGTTTGTGCACCCGTGTCGTGCAATGCCGTGGAGGTCAGAAGAGGGTGTTGGATTCCCCTGGAACTGGAGTTAAAGACGGTTCTCAGCCTCCATGTGGGTGCTGGGGATCAAACCCGGGTCCTCTGCAAGAGCAGTCAGCGCTCTTAACTGCTAGGCCATCTCTCTAGCCCCAGGGCTGATTTTTTAAGACAATCACCTTACACTATAGTTCTACTTTTAAAACTGAAAATGTTAAATTCTGTACAAATGCAATGCTGTGCTCAGTTCAGAGAAGGAGGAGAAAAATGTATGATGAATTCTAGGAAGCTGCAGCTCCAAAGGTGTAGAAACTGTGCTTATTTAAAGGCCTACTTATTTAGACCACTCAGGCATCTGGGACATGATGTTTCTGGGTGAAAAGCATAGCAGACTAACAAGGAATGATTGTACCACAAAGTCCTTGCACATACATACACATACAGGCACATACAAACTCAGCTCTTAATGCACCCAGCTAATCCTCTCAATCACTGGGCTTGAAGCTTTCTCCAGATGTCCTCCTGAAGCTAGCAGCCTCCCAGAGCAATCCTATTCAATATCACCCATGGTAAGGAAAGATCCTTAAGGTCCGAGACAGAAAGAAAAGCACAAGAAACCTCACCTCAGACGATCCCATCAGAGAAAAGGGAAAGGACAAGGTGTTCCAGACACCCAGGAAACAGTTCAGATCATTAATCTGACAAGAATAATGAGTTGGGGTGACTGGCAGGCTACCAAGAGGGAAGATAAAGCAGAGGTTGGCCTGCCTTTGAATTTCAAAGGCGATTACTGCTATTTTGACCCTCTTTGTGAGAAAGGACCATTTCATCACCAAACAAAGAAAATTATTTGTACTTCCTTCTTGTCTTAAAGCTAGATTAATGGCAAGTTTTCTTCCAAATCCTATGGTTCACTCACTTACCTCTGTAAATCATAAAGTCCTTTATAGATCAACTTTTTGTAAAACACATTTGAGGTACACATGATCTCCAGGTACTGCAAGTGCGACCCTGCTGATTGTAGTAATGAGGGTAACTCTAGTAACCACAGTAACGGCAGCAGCAGTTGGTAGCTAGGGTGTGCCTACTGTGTGCCAGCACTCTTGAAGGCAGTATTTTTATCCTCTTCAAAGGACATGAATCTTAAAGAGGCTTGGTAACATGCCCCAAGTCACAGACCTACTGAGTGATGGCCTGGGAATTTAACAAGAGCCAATACGAAAGCCAACACTTAGGAGACCACTGACAGTTTCAGAGTTTTACTCACATTTTGTCATCTTTCACTTCTTTAGTTGAGGTACCTTTTTCAAACTGTCCCTAGCCTTTGAGATAAGGAACACTTCACTCACTAAGGCATGACAAAGTATGTATACATGGGGCTGAAGAGATGGCTCAGTGGTTAAGAGCACTGGGTGCTCTTGTGGAGCACCTGGGTTCGATTCCCAGCACCTACATGGTGGGTGCTAACAGCAGTCTTTAATTACAGTTCCAGGTGATCCATCACCCTCTTCTGATCTCTGTGGGCATGCACCACATGGTGCACTTACGTATATGCAGGCAATACAGTCATACACATAAAAATAATAATTTTTTAAAATATGCACACATAAGGCACTAACTTACATGGCAGATGACCTAAGGGCAAAATTCCATATGAATACTACTGACAGCCACCAAGGTAAAGGCGGTATAGTAAAGAATGGAATATACCTCTAGGTGGAGACACTGCCTCCTCCCTTAAGAGTTCATCCATCTGGCTGGTTCATGATCTAGCATAGCAATCTCCCCTAAGATGGTAGGGCCACCTCTAGGAAAGGAGGACCATGCTAAAGAGATAGGCAGAATTAGCCAGGCGTGGTAGTGCATGTCTTTAATCTAGCACTTGGGAGGCAGAGGCAGGAGGATATTTGTGAGTTCAAGGCCAGCCTGGTCTACAGAGTGAGTTACAGGACAGCTGTGTCTATAGGGAGAACCTGTCTCGAAAAGACCAAAAAAAAAAACAAGAGATAGGCAGAATCATTATACTCTAAATCACACAGTGGACATAAATCAAGATTTGAAGCCCTTGGGCTTAACTGAAGCATGGGATTCCTAGACTCTTTTTTAAAATATTTTATTTATTCTTTTTATTTTATGTGTATGAGTATGTCACCTGCATGTGTGTCATGCGCCTGTGTTGTCAATGCCCTCAGAAGTCAGAAGAGAGTGGCGTTGGAACCCCTGGAACTGGGTCACGAAGGGTTGTTAGCTGCCATATGGGTGCTGGGAATGGAACCCAGGTCCTCTGTAAGAGCAGTTAGTGCTCTTTACCACTGAGCCATCTTTCTCCACCCTCAACTCCTAGACTCTTAAATCAACCTATAGTACTCGGCCAAATTAATCTCCAAGATAATCATTTCCTTTTTAGTATTTCAAGGAAAAATGTGTTTGATTTGAAAAAAATTCCCAATTTTCATTTGCATTTCTAAAATTTGTCATTTCTCCTGAAAAAAAATCATTCTTCAGCTCTGTAAATACTGAGGCCAAGGCTGGAATCCTGCTCATCCCACTGAGGGCCACAGCTCCAGCCCTTCAGCTGAAGATAAAGCTCGAAGCTAAAGCATGTGCCCAGCATTCGCAAGGCCTTGCATGTGTCCCAGCACCACCAAAACTAAATAAATACCATAATAAAATAAAATAAAGATTAGGCTTTGTGTTGAAGTTCGTTTTCCACTCTACTGTTCTATTTCTAATAATTCTGTGCTCTATGAAAACAGACCTTTGTCTGGAATGAAGGGCTATAATCAACTTTAGTCTAGTAACCAGGTATGCCCAAAGCTGTACACTTTGCTAGGAGATAGGATACTTCCTTCAGCCCAAAATGAAGTCAGTTTGGTGATTCATCAATGTGAGACAAATTTCTACATTCTTAATAACAGAAACCAGATGAGTGTTTTCACCAAGGACAGTGCTAACAACGACTGCTAATAATATTTAATGCCTGGAAGCCAGAAGGCTAAACACTCAGCAAAGGCAGAAATAGCCTAATTCAGGAAAGGACTGCACAGCAAATAAGCCCAGAACACCCCCATGGAGAGACCCTTATGACCAGGACAGGTGGGACAGCCCTGCAAGGACTTGTGGTAACATTAGAGATAAGAGGGCTATTGCTCTCTTCCATGGCAAGCCTTTCAGGCTACTTTGCTAACTCAAAGGAAGAATATGGCAGGGGCCAAGCATGGGACATGTTCGGTTGATGCAGCCACTCAATAATTAGGTTTCTAAATTGAGGTATACAATGTTTTAAACTTTCAAACTCATCAAAACTACTTTTCTTGTAGGTATATAAATATCTTTATTCAATTTTTGAAAAGTAGAAACCCTTTCACATAGAAAATAATATAAATGAAAGTCATATCACTCTTTATTGAAAGTTTCTATACTAAAATAGCACTATTTATTTGAAGAACCAGAAAAAAGCCAGCCAGGTTTCAGCCCCAAGCATTCTATAAATGCACGTCCAATATAGCAGGGCAGCCCAGGTACATTCTTACAAGAGATTATATGCACTTAATCTATTTCATAGAGATTATATTTCATAGAGAATCTATTTCATGGAAGCCATCATCCATTCCCTGAAACTCTAACAGTCCTGGGAACTAGGAAATATTTTCATCTTTAACAGCTTTACCTGCTATTTGTACTGAACCATCCTCACCCAGAAGAATATTGCCAGCTTTCAAATCCCTGTTAGGAAAAAAAAAGTGTAAATTATATAAAGTACAGACATTATATTACATTCACTCACTCAGGAAGATTTTAAAGATTTGTTTTTATTCATGTTTTTGTTGTGTATCTATGTTTGTGTGTGTAGGTAGCTCTACAGAGCAGAAGAGGGTATCAGGTCCCTTAGAGCCGAAGTTACAGGGCAGCGACACAACAGAGGTGCAGGGAACCAAACTCAGGTTCTCTGGAAAAATAGCAAACATTCTTAATCACCGAGCAGTCTTGCAGGACCTCAGTAATATTTTTTTAAATATAACACAAAAGTCAACTGTTTCACATAATCATAGTATGAATATTAACCACATATCACAGATTTTAAATGTTATAAGTGCACAGTTTATACTTTGTTCCTGAGGCAGTTAGAATTTTAGTAACAAATGTTTTATGTGAAACCATTATCTGTATTTAATTAAATCACAGCTGAGTAGACTATTTTATATTTCAGAGTTAGAAATTATCTTTAAACCCAAAAGACTGGCATTTTTATGAAGAACTAAAGGCTCTCTAAGTAAAATGATTCTACTGAAATGTGCCTGTGGTGCTTTTCCAAGTTGTCCCATGGCCCTCTTAAAATTAACCTGATCAGTCACGACTGTAGAGAGATACCAAGTATAAATATTAATTATAATTTTCTATGTGAAATTTCTTCACTGTATGGAAGCCGTGTAAATCAATCTTTAGATTTAATGAAAACAATAATTTATAAATTTAATTTCTAAATTATTATTTTTTCTTTTCTAAGTATTAAAAAATACAGTACAGACCATTAAATATACAATTTTCTTCTGGTTTAGAGTAGAACAATAATATTTTGAGTATTACTGATACATGGTTGTCCATTTACACAATTCCTAAGAGCTAGAGTAATAATGATGTTTTTGAAACATCACACATTTATATCCTATGCTGTGTTTCAAAAATTACCATTATATGTTCCAGAAGAGGAAATTAATACCTCCTCCTTCCCTCTCACCTGGTGGTGAGAGAGATGCCATCCAGTTCAGTTAAGTACACTTCAAGAGTAATTATGTTAACTAATTTGTTAATGAGTCCACTTGGCACTTATTATATTCAACTTTATTTCAGTTAAAGCACACAAGCCAACCCCAAGGATACAGATGAAATGCATTAAAATGTATTCTTTTGGAGTTTGTTTTTGTTTTTCTTTTTGATTGTGAGCCTGAGCCTTTAATGGCTGTACCAGCTCTCCAGCCCTTGTTTTTCTTTTTAATTAATACCAAGCTTGCCTGCAACACAGACTTTCTTAAAATTCTTTACAAACCAGAGCTAACATATGAAGAGCTGGATTTTGCAGAAACCATACCTATGAATTTGACCATTTCTGTGCAGATAATCTAAGCCTTCCAAAACTTCCTTAAGAATTGTTGCTATTATTGCCTCTTCCAGAACTCCGTTCTTATGCTCTCCTCGATTGACGATGTATTTGATGATATCCAACATTGAACCTGAGGGGACAGACAGAAGAATGGGAAAGGTAGTTTTGTAATAGATTATAGATTAAGATCCCTCTGTTACAACATTAAATGGGCATATTAAAACATAATGTTTACTTGATGGCACTATTCCCAAGGAATATTAACAATTGAAAGGCATACTGTGGGATAATTCAGACTTTCTTTTTAATGGACTGTCCCTGGACATCAGCTTATGGGGGGGAGGGACTATGGGCTCCAAAGCGGGGAGCACTGGCACATGTGCTCTCTGGGATCCATGGTGAGTCCCGGCCCAGTAGGGACTTGAAGAGACAACCATAAGTATAGACTTCCCCTATTCGCTCTGTAGGAAAAACCCATTAAATTAGCTGTCCATCCCCTAACTAGACTCTGTTCCTTGGTCCGTTTCTCTGGGTCTGAATGGTAAGAGGGTTCAAATGGCCGCCACCCAATCTTCTCTCCTGGAAAGGAAAAATTTACTGACATATATACCCAAGATATGAAACACTAAATCTATTAATAAATTAGCAAGAGCACTTTCAATATGAAGTTAAGGATTCTCTTTAAAAGTCAGTAACCAGGGGGATGGCTAGCTAAGTGAGTGGTTAAGAGAGCTTTCTGCTTTTCCAGAGGACCAGAGTTCAGTCCCCAAACCCAAATGGTTGGGTAGCTCACAACTGCATTTAACTCCAGCCTCAGGAGATCAAATACCCTTTTCTGGCCTCTGCAGGCACCCCGCACATGGAGATACACACAGGTTTACATAGAAAATAAGTCCTTAAAGAGCTCTGATATCAACAATGGATTATTCTACCAAGGAGATGTTGGCCAGGTGATCCAAGCCCCAAAAGGTAAAGGCTTCTTGTCTGTAAACTGGGATACCTGCAAGAAGAGAGGCGATAAGGCCCTGCTGTCAAAGACCTGATGTGAGCATGGGAAAGATGTATTGAGACCACACTTACAAGTGTACAGTTGGTCTCTGGAATACCAGAGAGTGTTACCAAAGGCCACTAAACCAATAAAGCAAATATAGGTCTCTTTGAGTCAAGCAAGACTCCTCTGGCAGCACCAGCTACACCTCACCGGCCTGGAAATACTGTGCAGCAGTGGCAGCCATATGCCCGTATATCCCAAACTAATTGGCTATAGCTCTCTCCTTGGAGAATAACCCATGGCTGATGCCACAAGCTTACATCCTCTAGTGGTTAGGAGATGTTATAAGCCACAGTAGGACCCTGTCATATTTTACAGAAAAAAATGTAATTCATAGATTAACATCAGATCCAAATATCTGTGTCTATACCAAAGTACGTAACCTACCATAATAAGTAGTACTGTTTAAATACCTATATATCTAATTGTATATGCTTCATTAGTAGAACTGAAAGGTTATTCCTGGACAAACTGTCAGCCCGTGAAAGGAAACAGCCAGAATTGACCAGAGTCCAAAATGACAGCTCCAGAGAAAGTAGACTGTTTTGCCTCTCGTCTACCCATGCCCCTTTTCTAAGCCTAGGGAACAATCTGTGGAAGACGGGACATGGTAGAATGTAAGGGCTGTGATTGGGGTGAATGGTGGAACTACAGCAATATAGTCTGGACACTCATTTGATCAATTTGATTGAGCATACAAGCCCCCCAGCTGGATGGTGGGACCCTTGGGCTGTGTGGGTTTGGGCACAACTGCTTGCAAATTGGTTTTACATGAAGGATGCTTGTACTCATAAATTATTACTTATTGTTAAAAAATGAAAAAAACATTAAAAAGTAATAGAAAAAAAAAAGTCCTAAAAAAAAAAAAAAACAGGAACCTGGAGTTGGGCTTATAGGTCTGCCCAGGGCTGTGATGGTTAATCTTGATTATCAGCTTCACTGAATTGAAAGATGCCTAAGAGATTATCAGTAAAGTGCACTTCTGGGTTTGTCTATGTGGGGATAGTTCCAGTGATGACTGGCAAATGAGACAGTAACTGAGAGAAAAAGACCTGCCCGGAATTGTAGTACCATCCAATACACTGGGGCCCCAGATAGAATAAACATGAAAAAAGATGAAGTCAGCCAACATGTGCAGGTTCCACCCCCAAGTGAGTGGGTGAGTCTAGCACTGCTGCTGTGCCATGGACACAGGCCTTTCAAAGCAGATTCACACACGAGCAACTTCCCAGGAAACTTCCAGGTCTTCAACCTAGGATGCACCGCTAGTCCTCAACTTCCAAGGCTTCTACTTTCTTGGGCAGAGCAGCTGCTTGGTTCTCTGCCTCTCCATTGTACAGACACCCATTATAGGACTACTCAGCCTCTGCTCATTTAAGCCAATGCAATGAATTCCTTTCATAATTATATATGCATGTATAGCTTAGATAATTTCCCCATTGAATCTGTTCCTCTAGAGAATCTAATTACAAAGGTCCTAAGTTAGATCCCTAACACATCTGAAAAATTAAAAGATGGAAAAAAATTCTGAAGAGTCACTGAGATGGCTCAGCAGATAAGGGTGCTTTCTGACAAATCTGAGGACCTGATTTTGATCCCTAGAACTCAAATAGTTGAAGCAGAGTATGGGCTCCTACAAGTAGTCCTCAGACCTCCATCCATGTATACCATGGCACCAGCAACACACACACACACACACACACACACACACACATACAATAATAATAATAATAATAATAATAATAATAATAATAATAAAGTAAAACCATTTAAAGCTGGGTATGATTCTAGCTGCCTGGGAGACTGAGACAGGGCCCAGGAATTCAGAACAGCTTAATAATATAGTTTAAAACACACATACTTTTAAAGACTATAAAAACATATTTTTAAATATATTTTATAAATAGAAGAAAAAGGAACCAAAAAGATTGTTCAAGAGTCCAGAGAAAGCAGAGCTGCAATGAGAGAAGACAGCCCTTCAGATCACCTGACGCTAGGGTGGGGCAAGCATGCTGCCTCTAGACCTCTGCCTAGAGCCAAGAGTTTCCTGTGTGACTCTAGGCATGCTTTATCCATGAACTGGTCTAATAAATAAATAAATACCTAGTGCTTCCTTACTATATACAGCTTGGTATCCTAAGCACTGCGAATTCATGTTTCAACACGTAGTAATTAATATTCTAAACCTTTGGGTCATTTTTAAAGCCTTAATTACCTGGGGATTCAACATTTCTGAAGAGTTAACAAATGGCTTACCTCAGGACCTGAATTTGTCTCTAGGCTCTTTATGATTAACTATGAAGATTGAGTTTCCTCATCAGATATTATTGAACCAAACTAGCTTCCCGCCCCTCATTAGGAGATTCCTTGTTATAAAAAAGAAGAAAACTTAATGTGTATTTACCTCCTCAGAGAGAAGAAAGTATCTGTTTATGAATCAACGCTTAAGATTTTCCAGGTAATTTAGAAAAACAATGACTCTAAAAAACATTTGCAGCCAGGCATGGTGGCACATGCCTTTAATCCCAGCACTCGGGAGACAGAGGCAGGCAGATCTCTGTGAGTTCAAGGTCGGTCTGGTCTACATAGCGAGTTCCAGGACAGCTGGGGCTACAGAGAGACCCTGTCTCAAAAAGACCAAAAAAAAAATTTGCTTTATTCTTATAAAAATATATCTCCTAACAGGCATGTTTTCTGACCTCCCAAAGGAAAAATGAACAGGAGTCTTGATCTGCCCACATTCCCCTTCAGAAATCTGCTATAAACCTTTTCCTCTTACCTTTGAAAGCCCTGGGAGCCTGGCCTGGACTATTAAATAGACAATACATTTTCTATCTGATGCTCAGAAAAGAAATAAGGGGTGAGCTCAAGTTTATGAGCGTGAAAGACTAACTGAGATAAAAATCTCAACTCAAACAGAGAATCTGCAAGTACTCAAAGTCTGGGTCACCAGAACTTCCATTTTCTCTGAGGTGGTAGAAACTAGGAACTCTTCCACACCCAGATGTATTACTGCCAAATCACTAACATTGTGAAAGAAAAAAGAGGCCCGGCACCCAAAGTGACAAGCTCAGCTCTGTGAGGCTGCCTCTGCCCTTTCCCCTCCTTTTTAATTCAAAGCTAAAATAGAAACTTAAAATAAAGTTAATTAAGTTAAATCAAATTTAAAAACCAGGACTGAGGGAGGCTGGGAAGAGTGGAACCACACTCTCACATGTCCACTGAGCCTCACATGTTCAAGCCAAATACAGGGACTCTCATCATCTCGTATCTGATTCTGCATGGTCTAAGAGATTTTCTTAAAAAAAAAAAAAAAAAAAAAAAAAAAAAAACAATTAATTAAAATATATCCCTAAATTAGTCTTAGCTGGAACTGGGTCTGAAAGTTTAAATGGGCTCTCAAGTGTGAATAACTATACTAGTCTGGGCTTTGTAGGGTCACCACAGAAATGTTCTCTGCTCCAAAGCCATCCTTCTTCCTCAGAGCTTTATACAGGGATTGACACCACAGAAAGACCAACCCAGAGGCAATGTGTGTTTCTTAAGGGAACCACTGAGCTTCCTAAACTTCAAGATTCAGGGCTGAAAACTGGAGGTGAGAATTGCAAAGTAACACAGTTTTTAAAATCAACATTTTCCACCAGTCATAAATTCTAGTACCAACAGTTACTGTATGTGAGAGGGAGACCTGGGACACATTACATAATGCCCATGAGCTTCAGTGTTGTCACCATCTCCATTTATGTATAATATTTATGAATAACGGAGATGGTGGCATCACTGTCCATTTAGGGACACTGTCAAGATGGAATGAGACAAGTGATGAATTGCCTTGAACAGGATCTACCCACAGAGTAGGTGTCCAGGAAAGCTAGTGGCTATCACTTTCATTCCCTCTCTGACACTGACATTAGATTATTTTTTACTTAAAAGCATGGATGTGAAAGAATCTACAAAGTAAACTGTCATTAACTTAAGAAACATGAGACTAGATACCGAGACCTTCCCAAGTACAACAGAATGAGGAAGGTGCCATCCTAGGTCACCACCACAAGCCAATACAGTGACATGCATTTCTCTCCATGTCAACTACAACAAAATATACTGAGCACCCACAGGAGGCCAGGTTCAGCCAGTGAAGTTCATCAGCTGGTGATTTCTTCATGAGGTTCACACTTTCTGCACTGACCAAATATCAGAGCAACCAGCAACCAAAGATGGCTTTAAAATAACTGAAGTAACTTGGAATCGAAGCTTAGGCTCTGGTTTACACTAGCTACATTGCACGTGCTTGAATCTATAAAACTCTTCCTTCATTACAAAGTGAAATATGCTAAAGACTCAAGAAATGTTAAAACACACTTGTGCCCCTTTTCTAAGCCGAGGGAACAACCTGCGGAAGAGGGGGCGTGGTAGAATGTAAGGGCTGCGATTGGGGTGAAACTACAGCAATGTAGTCTGGACACTCATTTGATCAACTTGATTGAACAAACAACCTGTCACCCCCCACTGGATGGTGGGGCTGTAGGTGTTTGGGCACAACAGCCTGCAGATAGGTTTTGCATGAAGGATGCTTGTACTCATGGATTATCACTTATAGCTAAAAATGAAAAAAAAAAAAAACTGAGAGAAAGATGCAGGACAGTTACGGCAGAATGCATGATCTGGGATGGGGTGGGGGTGGCGGGGAGGGAAAGGGAAATAAGCCTGAACTGAATTGGAAAAAATGTATGAAATGCACAAAGCATCAATAAAAACTAATTTAAAAAAAAAAAACACACTTGAAAGTGAAAAGACCAAGCTAAGGTACAGGTCAGTGTTAAAGTACTTCCTAGGCATGAGTAAGGCCCTGGGTTTGATCCTCAGTACCAAAAAAGAAAAGGAGAAACAAACAAGTAAAAAGAGTGTGCAACGGTTTTGAAGAATATATGTGGTGACTACAGAGCAGGTGCTGTGGAAGGATTTCATCCCGTGGAAAAGGAGAGATGCCTAAGGTGGAAGAGAGGCTCGGGGAAGGACTGGAGGCATCTGCGGGGGGATATAGGTTATTTGGGGAGCCGAGCCTCTCCTAAGGTGGGGATACATGATGCCTGGACAAGGACACAGAAACTCCAGGACATTAAACCCAATTACAAAAGGCTTTGACTATTAAGAATTCTAGCTTTTCCAACAAAACTTCAAACCCAGGATTAAGGGAATCCATTGTAATATCTCATTCAATATGCTAGCTCCCATAAAACCCGGGGAAAAAGAAAATAAGCAAACAATAATGAAACCCACTTACCTCCACTTAATAATTTCATGACCAGCCAAAGTTCATCTTTTACCACAAAGGAGGTGTAATAAGTCACTACGTTGGGGTGGCTGCACTGACTCATGGCTTGAATTTCTTTCTGTGAAGAAGAAAAAAGGAAAACATGATATAGCACTGTAACCAGCTTGCCTTATGTCTTTCCCTTTGGTTATTAGACTGTTGAAATGATGGACCTCAAGAAATTACAGTCCTCCCGAGACCTCCTCCAGAGAAAAGAGAAGACCAAGACCAAAGCCTTTTTAGAAGAGAGACGAGAGACTGGAGCTGAGACAATGGTGTGCAGGGGGAGCACAGCTTGGGAGGACAGCTGCCTTGGGAGGACAACTCAGTCCTGCCTATCTCTTGCCAGCCACAGAACACAGGAAATTCAGCCAATGTGTTACCAGAAGACCCTCATGATGCAAGTCAAGAGCCCTGCAATATGCCTCCTCTCGAACTAAAGTCTTGCCAGAGAGAGGCCTAAATGAGCTACAGGAGAACTGGGTCTTGGTTACAGCCACAGCCCTCCACCTCTATCCAAAAAAGAGACAACAAACTACCTGTTTCTTAGAACCATGGTGGTAGAAAAATGAGAAAGTGCCTGTGAAAATTTCAGAGTGTCATTTACCAAACTATCTGCCCTGGTAAATATTCCCTTCAGACCAAAGAAAAGAGAGGTAGGGAAACAAAGTAAAATAACCTTGGGATGCAACATCACACTCTGAAAAGGACAGTGGGCATAAAAGCAGTGTCAAAGGTTCTAAGAAGTCCTGCAGTACATAAATGTCATATTTTAATTCATACTTCTTTGTGGGTCACAATTTGAAGACACTGCTACAGAGCCTAAGTTTTATGTAAGGACAAAAAAGGAGAAAGATGAACTAAAACAAATGGAAAACCTCAATAAAGCACATTTTCTTGCAATGCTCAAGTTCTAGTTGGCTTCAGTTTGGTGTTTGAAGATATGACCAAGTAATTCCCAGGTTACAGTGGAATTTTAACTTTCTCGTAAAAGTACCAGACGAGCACTGGTCATTTTCACAATGCTGCGGAAACACCAGAAGAACACCCTCAGTCGTCAAGGCAGCCTCATACGTGCTGTTACACATTCATCAAAAAAGAAAAGAGCAACTCGACATTCCTCCATAAATATATTCTGTTATCATGCTCTTCTTTTAATTTGGAGTTATCTCAGTTACCCAACCAGCACATTCCAATTTGGGCTACTATCTTGCATATCTAGTATTTCCTAATCCTGAAATTACCAAAAAGATTGTGAATGTCAGATAACTTCGCCAAAATACAGCAACATGTAATGCATATACATACACACTCACCTTAATCTGTATGTATAGTCAAAGTGCTTCCTACCAAGAGCAAGCTCTGAAGAAGCTCACTCATGTTTCTATTCTCTCTGTATCATACACAGAAGTTTTCTTTCCTCATTCCCCTTGGCTTATTTTCTAGATCTGACACTTTCAATAACTCTCACCTCCTTAAACATGATCTAAAACCTGAAGTCCAGTTTCCATGTGCTTAAAGTGTTAGGTTCTTTTGCCATGAGGTGCTTCTAGAGGAGAAACAGAACACTTCCCCAGCTAGACTTCTTCAAGTCTGTGGCACCTGACCAGTGTGGATGTGGTGATGCCCCTCACCCAGGGCCTGAAGCCCAAGATAAGGTCCAATTTAAGCAGAGTGAGAAGAGCAGACCTTGAATGCAGGTGTGCTTTAAAGTCTCACCTCATATTCAGTGTAAGTAATGTCCTAGCCTCCTAACTTTGATTTATTAATCAAAATGTACAATCAACAGCCAATTCTCATTTAAATATAATTTTTGACCCTGAATAAAATTATGATTTTTAGCTCCCTGTGTTAAATGTATGTGGTATCATATCCTACAAACTCAATGTATCAAGTACTCTTGTTAATAGTAAGCAAGTTTCCTCTTTGTGTGTGTGTGTGTGTGTGTTTGCAAGACTGCATTACCTTATCAAATTATTTTTTTAACTTTTTAAATTGAATTTTTCCAAATCTTAGACAATACATTATGACTATATTAGCTCCCCTCCCTTGCTTGATTTCATGTACTCTGTCATATATATTAAAACCTATGTAGATTAGTTTGTGTCCCCAAGTGTCCTTCAGTATGTATCCATCCACTGGAGCCTGGTTAACCTATCTAGCATCACACACTTAAAGAAAACCGACTCTCCTCCCTCTCCCAGTAGTTATCAGTGCCCAGTAGCTCCTCAGCTAAAGCTGAGGTTTCTCCCCCACTTCCCCACTTCTATGCTGGGGTTTTGTCAGACTTGAGCTGGCATGGGTCTTGTGTACGCTGCTGCCGTTGCTGTAATCACATGATTAAATTCCCAACTGTCTGGAACAGTTTCCACAGGGTCATCCACCACCTCTGGATCTTACAATCTCTTTCCACCCCTCTCCCAAAATGGTCCCTGAGCCTTGGGAGGCAGAGGTTTGCTATACGTGTCCTGATCAGGGAGAAGATCTCTGCAGTCTCTCATTCTTTGCAGCTTGGCCAGTTGTGGCTTTCTGTTGCATGAAGAAGCTTCACTGGTGAGAGTTGAGAGACACCATTAATATTGTCTCTAAAAATCAGGTAGAGCTCATCACCGATCAAGCTCCTACCAATGCAACCATAGGAGCAGTGTAAAGACAGCTCAAACAAGGGTTGAGGAGATGGGAGGGGATTTGCATCAGTATGGCAGCTCACAACCTCCATTTCTCTACTAGGCAGCACCATCATTCACCACTTGATCAGGATCCTAATCCACACTCCCATCCTATAAATATCACTTTGCAGCCTTTGCATGCAATGGGGCCTCTAACACTGGATAACATTATGAAAACAAGCTGCAGCAGTGTTTCAGGATCTGGCCACAGATACAGAGGTCTCTGTAAGTCTGCCCGATTTTCTAATTCTTCAGAAAAGTGTAACTCTCCTTTTCTTCTTTATATCCCTTTATAAATATGCTTTCTTCAGCACTCTGGGCTGCTCTAGCATCTTTATATCCATTTATACATATGCTTTCTTCAGCACTCTGGGCTGCTCTAGCATCTTCATATCCCTTTATACATATGCTTTCTTCAGCACGCTGGGCTGCTCTAGCATCTTTATATCCCTTTATACATATGCTTTCTTCAGTACTCTGAGCTGCTCTAGCATCTTTATATCCCTTTATACATATGCTTTCTTCAGCACGCTAGGCTGCTCTAGCATCTTTTATTTCTTTACCTTTTCTCTAAAGTTGCCTTCTCCCGACCATGGGGCTCTCAGTCAGCCACATGTCTGACCACCATGCAGGATGCATGGCCTCATGGCTTTTTTCATTTGCCTCCCTCTTCCCCGACCCCCCGCCAACCCCCAAATTCTCCTCTTCAAGGCAGCTTCCGAGACTGCCTGCTCTGAGGAATTTTCTTTAAAATTGTCCTGAAGGAAAAAAAAAAAAAAGTCACTGTATCTACCACAGGTTACCTGTGCTACTATAGAGACCTTAAGGGGAGAAATGAGGCCCGTTACAGTCCTTCACATACCTTCATTTCTGTATTAGCATTTGATTTAGTTGCTAAAAAGTTGAAAAGTACAAATATTTTCAGAATTAAATAGTCTTCACAAGAAGATCTCCTCTAGACCTAGGGTATAGCCCAATAGAGCATAGGCACCATCCTATGGAAGGAAGGGAGGGAGGGAGGGGAACCCCACCCAAGGCTAAGGGACCATTTTGGGAGAGGGGTGGGAAGATTTTAAGAAGCAGAGGTGGTGGATGACCCTATGGAAACAGAGTGTTCCAGACAGCTGGGAAGTTAATCATATGAACTAACAGCAAGGCAACAGTAGTGAAGCTGCTATTTGAATTTGCCTTGTCACAGTTGTGTCGGTTAAGTTATTCATGATTTCCCCGATGTCCTAACTTCATTCATATGCTTAGGAAAGACATTTATTCCAAAATATGTTTGTTCTTTTCTCAAAAATTAGTGTATTTCCCAAGGATGAACAGATCAACATAATGAAACCTTTGTATCCAATTTTTCCTATAGAAAGATCCACTTCTAATTCCCTTAACTGGTCTCAGTTAAGGCAGAAGTACAATTTGGGGCCAGGCTTCTGAAACTGGTGTGTGGCCTGGGGTTACATGGGGAGCAGAGAAATGAGCAGGCTCTACACAGCAGGTCTGGGCCAAGGCCTGGGGTGCATTCTAACAGGCTCCCCAGCAACGCTATGTCACAAGTCCAGGAACCCAGCTTTGAGTGGGAATGCTGCAGACTGAGCGTGAAGGCCAACAGGTGTCACAGGGAAGAGGGAAGGCAAGGGAACAAGCACAGTGCTTCCACGAGGGCCATGGGGTAGGCCAGGTAGGAAACAGTTGTAAGGGCACTGCCTAGCTGAGGAGGAACTGAGGAGAGGGGCAGAAAGCAGGGATGTAAGTAAGGGAGACAAGTATTAAAACAGTTTGGATTTCAGTGAGACAGGTGATAGTAAAAAAAAAAGAATTAGCAGGGATAGGGAACAAGATGTCAAAGTTGGAAAATCAGATCTCGAACCCAGGCTGAAGCTAAGGACGTTCACAGTGACTCCCGGGAGTCAGTGAAAGGATTCAGATGTGTCACCAAGTGCACACCAAACTATGGCATAGGCTTCAACTTACTCATGCACCTTCACTAGAAATGCATCAATCACAAGTGACATTTCTCAGGAATGAGTCTGACCCTAACACAGATAGGGTGGCCAGTAAGGCACGAGAACCATCTGTTAAACCTGAAGCAACTGGCACAGCAACATTTCTCTGTGGAGCCCCATGGGAAGACAGAACAAAGGAGACCCTTACACTGCTGACAGTGCTGCTGTGGATGAAACAAGCTTCTCATTCTCTCTCAATAGACAGATGATGATTGATAGACAGACAGATGATGATGATGATAGATAGATAGATAGATAGATAGATAGATAGATAGATAGATAGATGATAGATAGATAGATGATAGATGATAGAGATGATAGATAGATAATAGATATAGATAGATAGATAGATAGATAGATAGATAGATAGATAGATAGATAGATGATTGATAGATACCCCCCTCTGAGATCTCAAACTCACTATGTAGCTATATTAGGGATGGAACACAGGGTTTCATGCGTACTAGGCAAGCACTATAGCATCAGAGTTGCATAGTCAACCTTATGTAGCCTATTAAGTAGGCATATAAAGTTTACACACACGCACACACACACACACACACACACACACACACACACAGTCTGCTACCATGAAAATATGAAGGTTTTAGAGGACAAATGTCCCACTACAAAATGGAGAAATTAATAAAGCATTTAAGAGAGATTTTCTTATACTGCTATATGGTCTTAACTCCTACCCCCAAATTATTTCTTCTATAAACATTACTGAATAAGGGGGAAATTCAGTTGACAAGGGTCTGATCCTCCAAGACCTACTTAAGAAGAGCTACACAGCCAGACATATTGGTGCATGCCTATAATCCCAGGTAGTTGTACGGCTACCTATCCTTTTTGGGCCTCAGTTTCCCTTTCTTTAAAGTGAGATTAATATTACTATCCATACTATAGAAAAAGAAAAGGAGACTATAAACCTCTTTGTGGAATATCTAGCACTTATGTGACATTATGCTAAAAAGCAATGCAGGCAGCTCCTCCCAGTGTCTCAGTTCTTCCTCTGAAATTGAGTGTCTCCATGTTGATTACTGAGCTGTTCTAACCTTAAAGGTATATGGTTCACAGAGTCGACGTTGGCAGCATGTTCACCTTTTCCCTGGAGAAAGGACACATGACACACTCATTACTGGCTCAAGGTCATTTGGCCAAACACAGATGAGATGATGAAGCATCAGGAGCCAGCTTTACTACAGCCTCGACCATCTTCCCATCAGTGCTTTCCTAACTATCCACCCTGTGTGCCATTTATACCCCTTGTCATGTTCTATGAATCCTGGCCAGCTGCCTCAAAGACTTTGGGAAAGAAAAAGTCTAATATTTAAACCCACAAAGGGATCAAAAAAAAAAGAGAAAAGATGGGGCTGGAGAGATGGCTTAGCAGTTAAGAGTGCCGACTGCTCTTGCAGAGGACCCGGGTTCGATCCCCAGCACCCACAGGGCAGCTGAGAACCGTTAACTCCAGTTCCAGGGGAATCTGACACCCACTTCTGACTCTGTGGCATTGCACAACACGGGTGCACAAACCTGCATGCAGATAATACATTCATACATATACAAAATAAATAAAAATTAAAAAAAAATTTAAAAAAGAGAAAAGAAACTATAAATTTAAAGATAGAAGAATCAAGAAAAACCTAAAAGCCTCATTTCTTTTTGTCTCTGACACCCATATTTACAAATCTCTAAAACAAAATAGATTTGTTACTGAAAGGAAAAAGTTTGAATGGATTCTTAGGAGCTAGAGAGATAGTTCAGAGGTTAACAGCACGGTCTGCCTTTGCAGGGGACCCAGGTTCGGTTTCCAGCACTCACATGGCAGCTAATAACTGCCCCTACTCCAGGTCCAAGGGATCTAAAGCACTGATGACACGGGTACATTTATATACATGCAGTTACATTTATATACATGCAGGCAATATACTGGTACATAAAATAAAAACAAAATATTTTTTAAATGGATTCTGAATTCAAAATATTAAACCATACGTAGCCAAATTAGTATAATTTCATAATTTTTGCAAATCCTAAATAATTTTTTCTTTAACTGCTTAATGTTGTCAAAATAGCCTACTCTGCCTTAGTTAAGAAAGCAAAAGTGCATAAGCTTCAACATTATGTGCAGTTAATCTAAGGGATGCTGCTTCCAATTCTGTTCTAAAGCAGTGCCTCTCACCGGGGAATTTCAAAACTACCAGCACCATCTTTGTTCTATGAGTCACATATGTAGTGTCTTCAGCAATAGGGTCTTACCATCAAGTTCTGAAGGGCAACCAAGAGCAATGGCAATGGCCAATGTTGTTTGAGGGTCAACAACTGTAAAAGAGGGAGTCCATTCCTGACATTGGGCATTTTAATTGTTAGCTTGTAGTGTCTGCTAGGGCCATTGTCCCCCTTTCCATTATAGGGTAATTTCATTTAAACTCTTTATATGTGAATATATATGTAAAAAATATATATATGATTTATATTTATATAAGCATAATTATATAAAGTATGTATATATTTTAAGAAGATTCTATAGTGTAGTTTCTATACGACTTTTTCAAAAGGCTTTCCTATTAGTTAGCCCTCTCCATACTCCCTCCTCTAACTTACCTTCCCATTCCCCACTCCATTTAACCCTTCTATTCCATGATTCCCCTCTCCCCTTTTATATCACTGGACTCTATCTCCTCTCCCAGGAAGCCCTCACCTCCTATCCCTAACCAGTTCACTGACCTCTATGGGTTTCTCAATAGAAACAATACACCTAAAGATTCAAAGCTAGCAGTCACATGTGAGAAAGAACATGTGATGTTTGCCTTTCTGGGTCTGGGTTATTTCATGCAAGATAATTGTTTCCAAGTTAATAAAAACACTTCAGAAATTAGTTCTCAATTTTCACAGTATCAGAATCATTAGGAAGGGGAACTTAATGAGTATTCATAACTAACCAAATACTGTAAATAGGATTTAAAATAAGTAAGACTGAGCAGGGCATGGTGGCCCACGCCTTTAATCCTAGCACTTGGGAGGCAGAGGCAGGTGGATCTTTGTGAGTTCAAAGCCAGCCTGGTCTACAGAGTGAGTTCCAGGACAGCTGGGGCTATAGGGAGATCTTGTCTCGAAAATACCAAAAAACAAAACAAAACATAGTGGTGCTAGGATTAAGGCGTGGGCCACCATGCCCTGCTCAGTCTTTATTTTTAAATCCTATTTACAGTATTTGGTTAGTTATGAATACTCATTAAGTTCCCCTTCCTAATGATTCTGATACTGTGAAAATTGAGAACTAATTTCTGAAGTGTTTTTATTAACTTGGAAACAATTATCTTGAGATGAATAACCCAGACCAGAAAGGCAACATCACATGTTCTTTCTCACATGTGACTGCTAGCTTTGAATCTTTAGTGTATTTTTTTCTATTGAGAAACCCATAGAGGTCAGTGAACTGGTTAGGGATGGAGGTGACGGGCTTCCTGGGAAGGAGATTAGATGTCAGTGATATAAAAGGGGAGAGGGGAATCATGGAATAGAAGGGTTAAATGGAGTGGGGAATGGGAAGGGTAAGTAGAGGAGGGAGTATGGAGAGGGCTAACTAATAGGAAAGCCTTTTGAAAAAGTCGTATAGAAACTACACTATAGAATCTTCTTAAATATATACATACTTTATATAATTATGCTTATATAAATATAAATCATATATATATTTTTACATATATATTCACATAATAAAGAGTTTAAATGAAATTACCCTATAATCGGAAGGGGGATCAAGGCCCTATGCACTACAGACACTACAAGCTAACAATTAAATGCTCAATTGCAGAATGGCTCCCTCTTTTACAGTGTGTTGACCTACAACAAGCACTGGGCATTGCCATTGCTCTTGGTTGCCCTTCAGAATCTTGATGGTAAGACCTATTGCTGAAGACCTACATAAGTGACTCATAGAACAAAGATGGTGCTGGTAGTTTTGAAATTCCCCGGTGAGAGGCACTGCTTTAGAACAGAATTGGAAGCAGCATCCCTTAGATTAACTGCACATAATGTTGAAGCTTATGCACTTTTGCTTTCTTAACTAAGGCAGAGTAGGCTATTTTGACAACATTAAGCAGTTAAAGAAAAAATTATTTAGGATTTGCAAAAATTATGAAATTATACTAATTTGGCTACGTATGGTTTAATATTTTGAATTCAGAATCCATTTANTTGGGAGGCAGAGGCAGGTGGATCTTTGTGAGTTCAAAGCCAGCCTGGTCTACAGAGTGAGTTCCAGGACAGCTGGGGCTACAGGGAGACCCTGTCTCGAAAAAGACCAAAAAAATAAAATAAAATAAAATAAAATAAAATAATAAAATAAAATAAGTAAGACTAAGGGTTCACCTAGTAGAGTGCTTGCTAGTACATTGGATGCCCTGTGTTCCATCCTCAGCACCACATAAAAGTGGGTATGGTGCTGCACTTGAGAAGGCATGAGGTCGGAAGTTCAAGGTTATTCTCTACTAAATAGGAAATTTGAACCCAGCCTGAGATAAATGAGAATCTTTCTCAAAAATGAATTATTAAATAAACTAACAATTTTGAATATCTGCCAAGAAATGGAAGAAAACAATTAACAAAGTGTATTTTTCTAGCTGTCATTCAATTATAAAAATGTCACTTCAACTTTTTAATTATAAAAATGATAAACCATTTATGAAGCAAATCCTTGCATCTTTTAGAGGAAAAGTACCAACAGAGAAGATTTTATTTTATGCCACTTACAAATGAATCAAAAACTGCCGCTTAACTCCACAATTCTTTTCCTGTGATCTGGTACCTGGTTTTATGGAAATGTAGTAGAAATGAAGGCAATATTACAAATGGGAAAGCTCTGGTATTTTAGAAAACAGAAAAATATTTTATGAGGGAGCATAAATTCTACGCCACCCTTAATCAGCATTTGACGTCTGTGAAAGCAGAGCTGTTGTCAAAATGTGAAGTGTCACAGTACATGGAAATCTGGAAAATTCCTCAAAAGTGGCGGGAAATTAACATGGGTAGATACCTACCCACTGACAGAACAGAATGAAAGTCTCAGGAATAACAAGACTGGTTATGGAAATGCAAAATTGTTACTCTACAAAAATTAAAAGAAATGAAGAGGCTATTTTCAAAACTACAGTTGCATTCATTTATCTTTATAAAAGACAGACAGACAGATAAAGAGACAGAGAGAGAGAGACAGAGAGAGAGACAGAGAGAGAGAGAGTTCTCTAAGGTTACCTCATAGCAGAATCAAACTGAGCTATCCCCAACTACCTGCTCATCATTTAACTGTCTGTGACTGAGAGTCCTCATAAAAGTCAGGTGAATGGTATAATCAAAAAGCAGAAACAGGGAGTTTTCTTGTCAACCAGTTCTCACTACTGGGAACCTGGACACTAATGATTAACACTGCTGCTAGATTTGGCTTCAGCGCCAAATGGTCAGAAACATGAGGCAAAACCTGTTTTCTTGACTATGGTATAACTTTTAAATTTGATATTCTAAAATGAAAATTATTTTTTCCAACAAATTATGCATATTTATAATCTCATGTACATTTAAAACTATAAAGATGAATTTTTGCATATACGCAATTGTATTAGTCACTTTTCTGTTGCTGTGATAAAACACCATGACCAAGGGAACTTATAAAAGGAAGAGTTTATTTGAGCTTTACGATTGACAGTTCCAGGGAATTAAGAGTCCATTGTGGTGGGAAGCATGGTGGCCGGGGCTGGAGCAGCAAGCCAAGGTTCACATCTCCCAATGAGCACAGGAGGCAGAGAGAGACTGGAGACCGCAAGACTTGTTGAACTCACTAAGCCTGCTCCCAATGACGTACTTCCTCCAGCACAGCCACACCTTCTAAGACCTCCAAGAACAGTGCCACCAACTGGAGACAAAATGTCTGAATACTTAAAGCCTATGGGGGACACTCTCATTCAAACCACCACATTCCACTCCCTGGCCCCCATAGGCTCATGACCATATAAAGTGCAAAATGCATTTAGTCCAATCTTAAAAGTCCCCATAGTCTTTACCAGTCTCAATTCTATTCAAGTCTATAATCCAAAATCTCTTCTGAGACACAGGCCAATCTCTTAACTATAAGCTCCTGTAAAATCAAAAGGCAAATTACTTACTCCCAACATACAGTGGAACTGAATACACATTCCCATTCCAAAAGGGAGGAATAGAGGCATAGTGAGGAAATACTGGACCAAAACAGACCGAAAACCAGCAGGGCAAACACCAAGTCCAGTAACTCCATGTGCAACTTCTGGGACTGAAAACCAGCAGGGCAAACACCAAGTCCAGTAACTCAATGTGCAACTTCTGGGACTTTGCTTCCAAAGAGCTTAGATGGCTCAGCTCTTCCAGCTTTGCTTGCAACATACATCTCTTTCTTAGGCTGGTACCACTCCCTGTATGCAGCTCTCCTTGGCAAATATCTCACAGGTCTGGCATCTCGAATGTCTTCTTGGGGTCTCCACTGCCAACCAGGCTTCACATTCACAGCTTCACGCAATGGCCTATCAGGGCATTCTTTATTCAGAGATGCCCCTGCTGCACTCTGCCTGGCCTCTGCTGCTCTCTGAAACTGTGGAGCAAGAACTGATGACCCCTTCACTCTTGCAAACTTCATGCCTCTAAAACCAGCACCATGTGAATGAAACTGCCGAGTTTGGCTGCAAGTTTGGGATGGACCCTGGCCTATTTCAACCACATTTGCAACTTTTCTCTGCCCTGGACTTGTTGGAGCAGAAAACCCTTTCAGTATTTTTCTTTCAAAAGCTGGAGGATTAGCTGGGTGTGGTCTTGCCCTGAAAGTACTGTTTCTGTTGTTTACTTGTAAATCTTGAGGCCCTTCCTTAATCACTCTTTTTCCATTGTTTACTTGTAAATAGCTAGGCCTCTCCTTAATAACTTTAATCTCCTTATGAAAGTGAGCCTTTCCTTCACATGCTTTGGCCACACCTTTAATCTTCCTAGTGTACTTTTCAGATCCAAACTGTACATTCTGCATTTCTTTCTGCCCCATTTGCTCTTTTTCACTGTAGATCTGCACAATATTCACCATTAATAGCCACGCCACCATTTCTACATTAGGCTGTCTTGAAATATCCTCTGCCAAAGACATTAGTCCATTGCTTTTCAACTTAGCATCAGGCAAGCGTTTGGGCTGTGGGCAAACTGCTGCCAGGCTCTTTTTTTTTGGTCTTTTTGAGACAGGGTCTCCCTGTAATTCCAGCTGTCCTGGAACTCACTCTGTAGACCAGGCTGGCCTTGAACTCACAAAGATCCGCCTGCCTCTGCCTCCCAAGTGCTAGGATTAAATGCATGCGCCACCATGCCAGACTCTTTGTCAAAATATTCCAGTTGTTGCCTAAGTCTTTATTTTCCTCTGGAACTACATTTTTTGCAGCAATGCTTTCTTCCAGGCTTCTACTAGAATGGCCCCTTAAGGTCTGCTTACAGTAGTCAACAGCTTTTCTAGCCCAAAATTCCAAAGTCTTTCACATTTCTCCAAACATCCACATGGTCAGGTTCTTCACAGCCAACACCCCACTTCTGGTACCAAATAATTGTATTAGTCACTTTTCTGTTGCTGTGATAAAACACCATGACCAAGGGAACTTATAAAAGGAAGAGTTTATTTGAGCTTATGATTGATGGTTCCAGGGAATTAGAGTCCATTGTGGCGGAAAGCATGGTGGCCAGGGCTGGAGCAGCAAGCCAAGTGTCACATCTCCCAATGAGCACAGGAAGCAGAGAGAGAGAGACTGGAGACCGCAAGGCTTGTTGAACTCACTAAGCCTGTCCCCAATGACGTACGTCCTCCAGCACAGCCACACCTCCTAAGACCTCCAAGAATAGTGCCACCAACTGGAGACAAAATGTCTGAATACTTAAAGCCTACGAGGGGACACTCTCATTCAAACCACCACAGTAATTATTCTCAAATTTTTTAAGAATGTTTCCATGTTTTCATCCTATCCCATACCCAGGGTTCTGCCCAAGTGCAAAGACACCTCCCATTCCTCTCCAGACTCTTCCTGTACACTCCATAGTGCTCTTTTGCAGCCACAGATTAAACCACTATGGAAAAACCAAACCCAAACAAAAAAGTTGGTAGTAACATGAAAGAAGGTAATCAGAAACAGAAAAAGCATTTGCTTCAACTCAATTATTGTCCGGAGTACTATGAAGATGGCAAAAGTAAAGTATAAACAGGTGAGGTGTGGAGTATGGCTTGGTGATGGAGTATTGTGTAGCATGTGTGAGGCCTTGGGGGTCACTCCCCAGCATCAAAATAACATGGACAGGGCTGGAGAGATGGCTCAGTGGTTAAGATCACCGACTGCTTTTGCAGAGAACTCAGGTTCGATTCCCAGCACCCACATGGTAGCTAAGAACCGTCTTTAAGCTGGGCGAGGTGGTTCAGGCCTTTAATCCTAGTACACAAGAGGTAGAGGCAAGCAGATCTCTGTGAGTTAAGGGCCAGCCTGGTCTACAGAGTGAGTTCCGGGCCATCTGGGGATATAGGGAGACCCTGTTTAAAAATAAAAAAAAAAAAAACAAAAAAACAGGGACATGGCTAAAGTTATGTTCAATCTGAAATGCTTTGTAGATTTTTTTCCTGCTCTGAATGAGTGTGTGCTAGATAGCTATCTGCTATTAACAACAGACAAGATCAGAAAAGCTTCTTTTGCAACATTTATTTTTACTTCTTTTTTGAAAATGCATCAGATTTAGCCATCTTAACAAACAGCTGTATAAAAACATTTAAAAGTTAATTAAATTAGGGTACTTAAATAGTATCTGAAGAGACTATGATATAACTTTTAAACTTGATATTCCAAAAATGAACATTGTTTTAGCCAACCAAATTACACATAAATATCTAATGTAAGTTTTGAACTTATTGTAAAGGCCAACAACAGACAAATCCATCTGCCCTGCATCTAAGGAGGAATGCGTTGGAGTATGAATAAACAATTTGCTCATTGCAAGTTTATTAAGTTCAAACAGATTGAAAACACTTTCATAGATGCAGCAGTGAAAACAAACACGAAAACATACACAGAAACGCTACTGTTTTAAGGCCAACTCTAGAAGCTGGAAGCTTTTTAACCAGTATAATCTTTGCATAGCAAATGTGGCTTGAAAAAGTACCAACATAATTCCACAGATTTGCTAAAACATTACAAACAAGGTTTGGGTTTTTCTGTGTGTTGTTTGTTATTTTTAATGGCTCTGTTAAAGAGGTGGGGGACTTCTGGTCAGAGAGTCTCAAATATTAACACTGCAATTAACAGGGACAGAGAAAACGTGCACCCAGTAATAATAGTGAGGGGATAATTATTCCTCTCAAATGCTCATTAAACCAGAAAAAATATTCAGAGCTTATTTTTTTCTTCAAAACACTGCCAAATCACAGCTAAGTCATGCTTCTGAGAAGAGGGAAGGAAGAAAAGTGGGAGGGAAGGAAGGAACAGCAGACCAAGAGAAGTAGAAGCAGCACGACAGCTAAAGCATCAACTTGAATGACGTCTTTTCTGGGGAAAAAAGCCTTGATTTTGTGGATGAATGGAATCAGAGATAGAGCAAGTGACCCTTATAAGGGAGATGGAGGAAGAGAAAGACAAACACCAGAACTCATTCAGTTCAAGGCAACTTAAAAGCAAAATTTTCATTATATACACAGGAAAAAAGATGGTGTGTACAGTGCCCAAATCTATGACTTCACACTCAATTTTTACAATCACATCATAATACCAAATGACTTTGCTCCACATTATATTATAAAGCATAATTTCCTAGTAACCTGTATTGTTGTACAAATGAATTTAAGAAGGCTTTTTGCTATTGTTAAAGAAACAGAACTTTGAGGAAGCTGAATATTTGCCATCTAGTACAATTCCTTATTGGAAAGAGACTGGAGCCCCAAGGTAGAAGTGACCCTCTGCAGCCAGGGGAATAGTTATGAAGGTGAGATAGGAAATGAGCTCAGGGACCCTCTTTCTCTCTATCAGACTGTCCAGCAACTATCACTTCACCTTTGTGTTCTTTGAAAGTACTGTGTCATACCTACCTGTCACCCAACAAAAAACATTTTAATGATCATTACATAATTTCATGATGTCACTAATTATTTTTCCTTTCTTCTTTCTTCCGTCCCCCATCCCTCTCTCTTAAGGAAACGAGACTTTAGCTCCTATGTAATGGTTTTTCACAGAATTACAGCTTTAAGAATTAAACTGTATATTTCATACATAATATCTCAACCAGTCTTAATCACCTTTATACCCCCTTCTCCATTGGTGCCCTCACATAGTGCCCCCACTGGAGTTCATACATTCTGTCATTTGTGCTGGGTCCTAATGTGCCAAATTAATCTCCCCCACCATTCCTCAGTGCCAGTTTATCTACTGAGCACTAGTTGGCCTATTCCTGAGTCCCTCAGTTAAAGAAAGCCAATTCTTCCTCACCCAAATATAACCAGCTGCCACTATTTCTTCAGCTAAGATTGAGTTTCTGCAGTTCCATGCTGGGGTTTTGTCTGGTTGAGTTGCAAGGGTCTTGGGCCTACTGACACCAATGCTATTGGTTCATATGAGCAGGGTCCCAGAAGCCTGTAGGATCCTATTTCCACATGGTCTTTCATCACCACCCTGGCTCTTACCATCTTTCTGCCCCCTCTTCTGCAATGTTCCCTGAGCCCTGGGTGAGTGAAGCTGAATATAGATGACCTGTCCATGGACACACACTCTGTAGACTTCTAATCTCCACAGTTTGGCCATTCATGCCCTTTGGAGTTCCTGGACCCGTGTTGCATGAGGGAGCTTTGTAAATAAGAATTAAGAGGTGAATGTCCTCTTGGCCCCTTGTTCTATGTTGCATGAGTCTTAGGTGTAGAGGTCGCATTGTAGATGTATCACTTTGTCTTGGTCAATTCACAGACAATGTCTGTATGTGTCCAGTGTGGGACTCTGAACTATTTTTCATCTGGTACAAAAAAAGCTGCTTTATTGAGAGGTGACTGGGATATTTGTCTGTAAATATAAAGACACCTATTTTGCTGTTAGTAAGATGTTACCTTAGCCTAGGGATGTGACAACCTCGGGAATTTCTCTAAGATCTATGACCTCTCTAGCTGTGTGCATCTGGCTATGTTTACAGTACCACACATGACTTTCCTCCCATTGAATGGGCTTTAAGTCCAATTATGGTACTACACATGAGTTTCTTCTCATTGAGTGGGCTTTAAATCCAATTAGTTAGCCATTAATTGGCCCCAAGATAAAAGTGCTACTACTGCACTGATGTTGTATGCTGTGCCAGACATTGATATGAATATTTGGTCTTAAAGCTGGTGTTGGACCATCAATTGCTCTTCTCCCTTAAGAAATTAAGACTGATTGAGAAGTTATGTATGAAATACACAAAAATTCAATTAAAAACTAAGAAAAAGAAAAACAAATATTATAAAATAATAAAACATTTTATTAAGAATTAATTAATAAATTAAACTGTATATTTAGAAGGCACTGAAGTATGTGTAAGGATAAAATTAATTTCAGTTGTCTGTAACTAGACTAAACACATATCAAAAACATAGTAACTTGAGTCAAAAGAAAAGTTAAGAGGCAGTTGCTGAGACTTGTACTCCGCCTGGCAAGCTATGCTGGCAAGCTATGGGCAGATGCCTTCTTCACAAATTTGTTTGTACCTGCTTGTTCAGATCATCATAAAATTGACTACAGATATGTAAGAAGGGAGGAGCAGAAAGAATCAGTCATACCTTCCAACCAACCAGTTGGCACGAGTTGTATGTGTGGCGGGGGGGGGGGGGAGACTAATGGTATGAGCAGAGGAAGCTAGAGAGAGACTACTGCCTTCACCATTTTGTGTGGCTGCTGAGATGTAGAATTTGCTGTATGGTCTTAGGGGAGTCCCTCCCATACTTCTATAAACAACCCCCTCATTCACTGCTCTGCTAATAAGCCCAAATAAACTCACTAGGATTTTCTAAACTGCAGTATGGGGAAATCATACCTTAGGGACTGAGAGAGGAGGGGGCTGGAGGCTGCTTGCTCCTACCAAAGGAATTTTAGCAACAGAGGCAAATGGTTAAAGTCTAAAATTCAGAAAGTTGCTGGGCATGGTAGTGTACATCCATAATCATAGCACTGTGGAAGCTGGGGCAGGGTAATCTCAAGTTTAAGGCAAACCTGAGCTTCAAAAACAAAAACGAATGCAGAAAAACCAAATAAACAACAATAAAACAGCTGGTGAATAAATAAATAAATAAATAAATAAATAAATAAATAAATAAATAAATATAGATTGTAGGTAAAAAAGGAAGCCACCTGTGGTTTTGTGCTAAATTACCTGTGCTTGTCTGTTTACACAGAAACCTGGCCTTAGGCGGGATTTGCCCGCATTAGCAAACCTGTGAGACCACCTAGGGATTGCAGAACATGAGGCAGGGGGTCTGAAAGCAAGCCCTGAAATATGATGTCACTCTGGGGGTCAAGCAACAGCCTGGAGGATCTGGGAGTGCTGTGCCGATGGGGGGAAGGAGGGGAGGCTTGGGAAAGGTTATCACCCTTAGGACAGCTACTGGCGGCTGCCTTGCGTCTTTTCCTATAATCCAGTGAACGTGGCTCGTGCATCAACCTCCATGTGTGGCAGAGTGACCCCACAGCTGATGAACCAAAATGTTCAGTAGCCTCTAGATAAAAATCAAGGAGAAACCCTCTGATGATTGGGAAAAAGTTAGGCTTTAATGTAAATAAAAAAGAATGGCAGTTTATAGAGAGGCTAAAAGGACGGATGCCTCAAAGTGCTTAACGAAAGTCTTCACTCATATAATGGATCTTAAGAAAAGCCATACATGCCAGAGGATGCTACCTGGACTGCTGAGGCTGATCACAAACCAGGGAACCAAGCTTTTTCTTTCAGGATGTGCAAGCCTCTCAGCCTCTACAAGACAAGGGGTCAAGCTGGTGTAGCCCATCTCAGTTCCTCTGGAAGAGCAAGGCCTCCCTCTATGGAGAGCACATCAGAGAAAAGTAATGTGCTTACCATTCTGCTGAGCCTTCCAAGCCTAGAGGGAGGAAGACATCCACCACTGCCACCCCACCCCAAAATGAAGAGCCTCATGCACAGGTTCAAGGCTTCCCAAGGGACAGGAACCTCTTTATTTTCTCATCAACTAGCTCAGCATCTACCATCTACAGGGTTTAATAAGTGTGGACTTAAAGTCCTGCTTCAAAACCAAAAAAAAAATGCCTTCCAGAGATTTTGAGCTAATTTAAATTACCACTTACATTAATAACATAATACCATAGTGGAAATGACAAGTGTGGTATAACAACAGATGTGGGCGATGAAATCTTGAAAATGATCAGGGCACCTGCTGAGCACAGGATGCCACACACCTTACCCACAGTCACTTCATCCTGAGAGTTACAATCCCTTACCAGCAAACCATAAAACATGACGAAAATTCAAACAAATACATAAAGCACAGGTTTAGAATAGTTCAATGTCAGTCACATCATGCTGACAAAAACATTAATTTTAGAGAGCTGTCATCTAATTGATGCTGATAAATAAATGTTTCTTGTGAACAGCCAGCTTTGAAATTCTACATTCACACCTGAAACTTATCCCTCTTATGGATCTAAGCAAAATATAGAAATTCAGTTTACATAGCCGCCAAATAAACTAACAAATGCATTTTTAGGTCAGCAACTAATTTAACCCTGAAGAATTATTACTTGTTAGAACTTGTTTCAGGGGTTGGAGAGTGGCTAAGAGCACTGGTTGCTCTTGCAAAGGACCCAGGTTTGGTTCCCAGCACCCACATGGTGGCTAACGACCATCCATAACTCCAGTTCTAAGGGATTCAACACCCTCTTCTGACCTCTGAGTGTATTGCATGACACAGGTGCACTTAAATACATGCAGGCAAATACACTCAAACACATAAAATAAAAATAACAAATAAAATATTTTTATTTTTCAAACACTTTTATTGATGATTTGTGTATTTCATTCATTATCTTTCAGTCCAATTTAGACACATTCCCCTCTCCCTTCCCCCACCCCACCCCTGTGCATGCCTTCTGTCATACATGTCTTGCATTTTTCTCTCAGTCTTTCCAAAAGTTTTTCACTACAGAGGCTTGTTATTTTGGGCAGAGTTTAACTGTATCATTCAGTTCTTTGACCCAGTCTTTATGTTGTTGTTTTTCCCTCCTCTTTGGATTGCTCCAACATATGCCTATATAACCATCGCATATGCATCAAAATTATGACCTCTAAGAATAAACTGTATGTTAATTCCAAAATATGTTTAGGAATCACATTTCCCCCTTTAATTTTATATTACTCTAAAATATTAATACATACCTTGCACCCATATACAGTTATTACAGAGACTAAAAATAAGTGGTAGGTCGATTCTAGGGCCATTAAAAGATTTACGTTATAACAACAGTTGCTTTCAGATAAAAAGAAATATAACAATAATGTTGTTCAGCTTGCCTTTCAACTGGGGATTTGGCATTAGCATCCACAAATGAGGGAAATCATTCGCCATTTGTTTTTTTTTTTTGAATCTGTGTTACTTCACTTAGCATAATGGCTTTGAGTTCCATCCATTTACCTGCAAAGTTCATGATGTCATCGTTCTTTACTGCTAAATAGAACTCCATTGTGTAGATGTACCACATTTTTGTTAAAAAGAACTTGTTCAACAGATAAACACAATTCAGCAATTATTTATCACCAATGAGTTCATCTAACATTTATTTTTCTTCATTCTCAGAGGAGCTGGAAATGTAATTAGCACTTTGATGAGTTGTATCCTTTCTTAGCAAAACCTGGAACCAATTCCATGACAACAGGAAAATGTTCTGAGAGGCACCGCCACATAAAAAGCACAGCCCAGGGTCAACTGTCCAAAACAGTTTTGTGTCATCACATCTAGCTCTACACCTCCATTCAACCATATCATGGTATTATGGTAGCAGAAAGCCCTTTAAGAGAAATCTGGTCAAGAAAATAAGAATTTCTGGCCTGAGGAGAACCTTAACTTCCTAATATTTCTGAGTCAATAACTTGGTCACAGGACCACCCCTAGGAAGGCAGGTTCACCTTAAGTCATGCTAAAAACAGAGGCAGAATACCTAGTATATTAAAGAGGTAGTGAGCTTTTCCTGCCCAGAATTCCCTCCCCTAGTGCAGGGCTTTTGGACCCTGCCACAGACATGTGGCTCACTGTAAGCCTAGTTTCAGGAGAATTCAAGAAAACATAACCTCTCCTTTTCTTTGTTCTATTTCTTTTCCATCCACGTGTTCCCTAATGGGCTCCAACATTTTGGGCTTTTTCACTTTTTCTCTAAAGTTCCTCTCCATTCGTGTGGCTGTTGCTGGTCTGCCACGAGTCTGATCTCCAGACTGGCGAATGAGACTAGGAACCCTGAAAGTGGACCCCACTTAACCCTATGTCAATGAGACAAGGTAGAAGAGGACAGACGGGGAGTCAGAGGCTGGGGACAGAACAGGGAGTGGACGTGATAGCTTCATCTGGCGAGGCAGATGTTCCAAGAGCCAGCAAATAGTTGATAATTGTGATCTCTATGACATAACGTTCTCACAAGATAAAGACCCAGTGGCCATTGTTTCTTCTAAGAACAATGGTTTCCAGTTAACACATGGCATGTCTGTGAGATGATGCAGTGCCCTGACCTGAAGATAATACACACTCACGGAATTAAAGGATTATTGGGATACCGGATGTCTAAACACTGCCAAAATGTAAAGCCACCGAAATAATAAAAGTGCAAGCCACAGCAGTATAAGAGGTTGAAAGGATGCAGCAACTCTACTCTACACAAGCTCCTGTGTTAATAAGCTGTACCACAAAGCCTGGCAACCTGAGGCAGGCTATATTACATATACTAAATTATCTTTGTTTGAAAAGTAACTAGGAAAAAATCAGAGCCATTCTTCCCACCTTTCCCTAACTATATAAGACACTAAAAGGTCTACAGTTCAAAGTTAAGTAAAGACCAGGGCAATAAATGCATTCAGTTAGCATCCATTAAGCTGAAAAATAAATTATTTTTATCTTATTTAATAAGTATGCACCTATTCTATACATTGCAGAGAGAAAAAAAGAATGAGGGAACTAAATTAACTACCGCTAACAGACAAACTCACAAAAGACTGGCAGAGCCAAGCCCACAAGCATAAAAACACCAACTATTAAACTAGTTACAAGTACAGAATATGGCAGGCTATGCTTTCTGGCCCTAGGAAACAGAGGAAAGGGAATGAAGTGAGGATCTCCCTGCTGACCTCCAATCCTGCCCCTACTGAGCCATCATATTTGGCTACTGATAACCCACCAAAGGGGAGATGTGAAGGCCCTGGGCAACGGAGGGCTTGAGAGAGAGCACAGCATCAATCCAGCCCAAAGCTGTTTCCTAGACTCCCGGTACAAGTGCACACAGCACACGTATAAATATTCTACTGGTAGTCAAAAGACAGCTGGGGCTCCAACAGAGCACCAGAGTGAAACACAGACATCACAACCAAGCTCTTAGGGAATACTTCAAACAGTGTACAAGTGTTAGTATACACTTCAAGCTTTAAAAAAAAGGTTAATGTACCCTCATATATAGCCACAGGATTTGAAGACTCCCAAAAGACCTCTGAGATATTCCCTAGTTGGCTTTCTTTTCAAATGAACCAGAGCTGTTAGGAAACTCAGGAAAGTTAAAAACAAGTTAGTGGCAGAAGCAGGACCCAACTCTCCCCACAGTTTGTTCAATGCTTTTTCCACTCAGGGAAAGTGACCTTGAGAACTGGTTAGATGACAAAGGCACAATTTTATAGGTCAACACATAGCAACAAACAGACAAGTACTATGTAGTAGTAATTTTCATGTGACCAAAGCATGGCTGAAAGTTTAGAGAAAATGTCTTAAATGAAATGCAGATTTTAAAAATTAACATTAAATTGAAGAAGCCCTTGCTTTAATCTAAGCTTTAGTTGGCAATCTGTTGCTTCAAACCCAGTAAGATCGATGCATTATGTAGTCTAATTTAAAATGTAAAACCAAACAGATCTGGAAAAGTACAGCTTTATCCATGCACTTAATTTATACTATACTGTACTGTAATTAAGCCTGAAATAAAAGCTATATTCTGTGTAAAGACAAAAAGCTCTTGTTAATGGCATTCCATTCCCAATGTAGAATAAAACAAAAGGCTTCTTTATGTGAAGCCAACTGTCATTATACTTTGTAGCTTGTATGGAAGTACTGGACTAATATTTGTACTGGGATTAGTGCTGGGATAACCAATCAGTTCACTCCTCCCTGGCAGTTTTGTTTTATCCTCAAATAAATGGCCAAAAGAAAAGAAAGAAAAAAAAAGAAACTGGCAGGCAGAACGACAACTATATTTATGAGATTAAACTCTCAAACCCTTCACAGTTTGCTGGGCAACTAATAACCATTTGCCAAGCTGTTCATTTAATAATGAGTCAGTTAAGCCAAAAGCAAATGTTCCTTCAACCAACCAATGCTACATAGTCATACCTACACAAAGTCCGATTAGTTATGTAATGTGCTTCATATCAAATAAGAAACACAAGGTAAGGGTAAACTGTCATTAAGTTAGTGCATTTTTTAAATATTTATTTTGTTTTTATTTTGTGTATGAGTGTATTGCCTGCATGTGTGTAAGTGCGTCCATGTAGTACAATGCCCTTGGAGGTCAGAAGACAGCATTGGATCCCCTGGAACTGGAGTTACAGATGATTGTTAGCCACCATGTGGTTGCTGGAAATCAAACCTGGGCATTCTGCAAGAGCAACCAGTGGTCTTAACACTGAACCATCTCTCAAGCCCTACAGTATATTTTTTTAAAAAAAACCCAATTTGTGTATGATTTTATGAGTTATGAAGGTCAAGATGACCAACAAATAGTTCGGAGGAAATTCCTATTTGTCATGTACTCTAGACAAGAGCCAGAAGTGAGACATCCAACTCTGAGGTCAGATATTGCATGACCTCAGGTCAGTGTGTGGAATGTGTTTCTTTGATGTATAAAATGGAATGTCAACACTGAGACTACTGGGGCTATGCAAACTGAGTATGTCAAAGCTAAGGAATCATAAGGTGCAGAACCATCACTTGGGGAAGAAGGGGCATGGATGCTTACCAAGAAATACATGTCTAGAGTAGATCGCACTACCCACCAGCACTATGCTCTTCTCTCACCCATCTCCACACAAAAGAAGAGCAAGCATGAGGCACCCCCTCCTTTATACTCACTAATAGTTCATCCATACTGGTCTGGCATTTTTCCAAGTTGATCCGCTTTATTGCTACACGTTCTTGCCTGGGTTTGCATAGAGCAGCCTGAACCACAGCAGTAGCTCCACTGCCTGAAATGAAATAAAAACAACATCAGCTATCACATGGCACCCTGTCTACTTGTTATTCCTGCCCTTCTTTCATGAATAATCTACTTTTTAAGACTTTAACTGAAGATATTCAAAATGTTACTATTGATATCTTTAAAGAGTTCCTTGGGTCCTAAAATAACTGGAAGAAAAAAGGGAAATTTGGGTTTTTCCAGATGATTTATTTCTGAGAACACAGGGAGAAGGAACATGAGCACAACTCTGCATGAAGTGGTTGCTACACTCAGATCCTGATTCCATTCAGTTCCTCTTCTTCTCAGGCTCTTCCACATCGGAGCACCCCAAACCACTCCTGCCCAAGCCACTTCAGGACTTCTACCAGATGTGGACACAACTTCCCTAGCCCGAGCCTTCTTGAAGCTTATTCCTTCTACTCTTAGAAAAGCAGATATCTGCCCTGGCATTCTCATGCTGAAAGCACAACTTCTAAGAATGCCAAGCAAAATGGTACAAATGTGTAATTACAAAAGCTGTTGGCAGTCATAGGAATTTCCTATTTCTAAGGTTTCCTAATCATTAGCTAATGCACTCGAAATGCATGGCTCCTAAACGGCAGAGCCCTGTTGTTAACCATAGTTTACAAGAACAAGATGTAGAAGAGTAATGACTGTGGCACAACACAGGGAGCTCCTAATCAGATTTATACCCCATAAGGAAAAAGACCCCCAGGAAGGCATCTTGATCCTGCAAATGATATCAAAAATGCCATCCCAATCATATAAATCCTCTCCAACCCCTAGGATCCAATAAAGGAAATACAGCCTAAGCTCAGGACTGTACAAAGGGGGGCAAATGTGACAATCTCAAAAGCTTTGCTTTAGAGCTGGGCATGGAGGCACATGTCTTTAATCCCATCACTCAGGAGGCAAAGGCAAGCAGAACACTATGATATCCAGGCCAGCCTGGGTTGATCTACATAGGGAGTTCTAGGCCAGCAGGAGCTACAAATGAGATCCTGTCTCAAAAAAAAATTGTTTTAAGCTTTGCTTTAGGAAAAGTGGAGTGCTTTTAGCTTGGGTCTACTGACCTAGGAACCTGTCAGATAAGCCTATTTGTCCCAACCCAGTTCTCTAACGTCAAGACTCTCACACCACAGAAGCTCAATCTGTGTTCCCTGTATAAACCCCATGTCCTGACCACTCACAGAACACAATTTACTCATAAAAGTCTCCTTATAAGCATATACATTTTTATTATTAGCATTATTTTATATGTGAGAAAATGGGGAACCCAGAAAAGTTGCTCAAGGTCACATAGCTAATAAATACCTGAGCCAGGATCTGAGTCAGTATGCCAGACGCCCACATCTGTGCTTTTCTTCTGCTTCCCACACACCAGAGCACACCCTGCCCTTCCTCACTTGTTTTGGCCTTGCCAGGAAAATATTTCTGCAGCACTAAATGGCTCAACCAAAGAGAACCCACCTGGAGGGAAAGCACAAGTTAACCTCCCTCTCTGGAGCTCAAGAGGCAAGAGTGTTGCTGCTAGAAGTGTGTGGAGAGCCCTCCTCTCCCAACTCCAGAGCCCCCATAAGCTGCCACTCAGCCCCACCAGGCTGCCCTCCCTGCCCCTGGAGTGAGTTGGGTTCAATCCAGAATATTCCGGATACCATGCCAAACACTACAAAGAGCCCTGCTGATAGCAAAGTATATTTTCCAGTCCCCAGAACAAAAAGAGACTGTCACTGAAAGGAGCCACAGAGAAAGTGCTAAGAAGCTGGTTAGCAGTGGGCCCGTGACCCAGCAGAGAAATCAACAAACATTTTAACTAGCTGGTGACAGGGATCCATATTCACTACACTCTTAATGCATAGTCCAGAATATTTTCAAATTAAATGAACTAAAGAACAGATAAATAGAAAGAAAGCTCAAAGAAAGGACTGAACAGGCATATGGTTTTTTTTTTTTTATTTTTGTTTTCTTTTTAGTTTTACCCTTTTTTCGGTATTTTTGAGACAGGGTCTCCATTTTAGTACCAGGTGTCCTAGAGCTCGCTCTGTAGACCAGGCTGGCCTTGAACCCACAGAGATCCACCTACCTCTGCCTCCCAAGTGCTGGGATTAAAGGTGTGTGCCACCATGCCCAGCTGTGTATGATTTTTTGTTGTATTTTTTTTTTCTTTTCTTTTTAGTTTTACCCTTTTTTTGGTATTTTTAAACACGTATATGTAACACTGGGCTCCTTCTAATCATCCTTTATCCCCTTAACTATAAAGATCTCTGCTGCTACTAATGCATGAGAGGATGCAGACACAAGTAAGATTTCTCAAAAGCTTTAAAACTAGAGAACCTTATTGCATTAGTTACAGCTGACCAAAAAACAATGGCCTCATCTCTAGATGGTAAATAGCCAAACCCCACTGTCATAACATGAGTGGATATAATCACCCACTGAACACTTTGGGATGGCCCACTCTGATTCCAGAGACAGCCTTTAAATGCAAAAGAAATTAAGAACAAAGCTGAAGAAGAGGGCATCTTACAGAACAAGTCTAACTCTTGTACAGTGTGGCAGAGGGGCTGGAGAGGTGGCCTAGCGGTTGAGAGCGCTGACCGCTCTTACAGAGGACCCGGGTTCGATCCCCAGCACCCACATGGCAGCTGAGAACCGTCTGAAACTCCAACTCCAGGAGAACTCCAGTTCCAGGGGAATCCGACACCCTCTTCTGACCTCCGCGGCATTGCACGACACAGGTGCACAAACCTACATGCAGACAGTACACTCATACACATACAAAAATAAATAAAATTAAAAAAAAAAAAAGAATGCTTTTTGCTTGCAATAACTGAAAACCATAGGAATCGGACTTGGGGATAAGGTATCCTCACTGGTGTTTTTTGCCAAATTGACATCCAGGACACACTTCTCATGAATTCAGTTTGTGGGTGAGGTGGAGGCTAGCACCTTCTAAAGGGAAGTGGCAGAATGTAACTTGCCAAGGAAGGGCAAGAGCTGCTTCATGCAGCTGTGGTTCAATTCCATTTAAGCTGAAGTAAAACACGTTATACTGTGAGTCATAATCCAACTCTGGAAGCCTGCTTCAGGGCTGGATCATGAGTATCATGCCAGGATTAAAGGGAATCCAGGCTTCTAAAGCAAAGGAGGAGGTGACCTAACAGCAACATTCTAAAGGCCATTTAGAAATAATAAGAAGACAGTCTTACTTTAAGGATCTTTATACACTTTGCTGAATAATTTAAGAGAAAGCTTTAAAATGTAGGCTTAGCAACCTTCCAATATGGACTGAAGACTCATGTCTCTCCAAGAATCCTCCAAACCTTCAGTGCCAGATGGGGACCACTGAGACATCCAGCTTGTGGACTGAGCTACTACTGGGGTTTCACCCTCTTCAGAGTATAGACTGCCATTATTGAACTATACAGGCTGTATCATGGAGACCAGTACAAGAAGATCAAGACAGGACATGGTGCTTACTGGACCTCATTTGTTAACCATAGGAAGGGAAAACCCCAGTGTGGAACACAAGGGCAGAACTGATGATTGTTTAGGCTTGCCTGGAGGAGCCTTCAAACATGACATCTTTCAGCCTAATAAAGAAAAAATAAAGAAATCATAAGCTGAAGATGCTAAAAGATATATGTGGCATGCATATATGCATATTTTGGAGTAATACAAATTGGAAGGGACAACAACAACAAAAAAGACTGGGTCAAAGAACTGACTGAAACAGTGAACTTCTGCTCAAAACAGTAAACTTCTCCATCAGAAATTTTAAAAAAGACTGAGAAAAAAGTGAAAAACATGTTTTGCAGAATGAATGAGCTCTGGTGGGGTCAGGGGGAAGGAAGGGGGAATGGATCTAGATTTGATTGGAAGTTTTGTATGAAATTCACAAGCTTCAATAAAAAAAATAATAATAAAATAAAATAAAATAAAATAAAACGTAGGCTTAGAATTCCAGGAACGGAATGAAAGTTGGCAATGTGAAGTAAAATGGTAACAACTGAAACCTTAAACAGAGCCTTTCTTAATTTTGAAATATAACTCATTAACATTTAGTAGTGTGTTTCCAAAGACTACCCTGCTTTAAATAGTTCAGGAATTTCTCAGTCTATTCCAGACTCCCATTTCAAGTGAATTAAGTTATTCTATAGGATTGTATGGGCCTAGACTAAGAGAATTATGTCTTCACAGCTTTCCAAACTCGCTGTTTTAAGTCATTCTATCTCAATCTGCTTTGGTAATTCGAGGCAAAGAACAGCTTCTAAAGCTTTTTGAATAGAATCATAGTTAACTGCACACAGAGGCAGTTTCCTTGAGTACATCACCAAGGTATAAATTTGTCCTTGGGTAGACATGTGTTCTCATTTCACTACTTGTACTGTCGCTGATACTAAATCAAATCACCTGAAAATTGCCCAGCTGCATTTCCCACTTTCAGATACTCTAAGAAATACTTCATGGCTACGTAATTTAATATCATAGCTTTGGATTTCACTAAGTCTGTATGAAACTAGCACAGACAACTTCAGTGTTTACTTTTACTAAAAAAAAAAAAAAATTGCTGCCATTACCAGAGATGATCTAAACAGTATGTTTAAAGTTCTTACTTCTATGACCCATACAATTCCTCCTTGTATGTAATGCTGTAAAAATGTCCCATTCCTAAATGATCTAAGGGATAATGAGAAATTTATAGCATCACACTTTCCTTTTCTATCCTGAAATTTAGAAACTCACATGTAACATTTATGTTTAATAGTAACAATTATCTTAGTCCAGATTTCCTGTGACTTCTTACCGTCATCATCCAGTTCCTGGGACCTTAACTGACAGGTATTTCCATTACAGAAATCGGTGTTCCCAGAACTCAACACAGTAACACTACCTTGAAACACTACTCCCTGGCCACCCAATGTGAAAAAACAGGCTTAACAGCCACAAGAGAACTTCAGGCACACAAGGCAACAAAAGATGTTTGGTTATATTAATTTATCAACAAACTAATTAAACCCCTACCATGTGGCAGTTAGTTCACTAGATGATAAAAGTTCAAAGGTGGAATAAATCCCTCCATGGGATCATTTCCTATTCAGAAGTGAAGATAGGATTAGACAGCTTCTGTGCCCCGAGAGTTTGCTACAGACTAAATACATATACTAAAACTCCAACCCACAATGAATTTAGAGAAAGGGCCTTAGTTGAGGTAAGGAAATTAAAATTTCATCAGGGTGGATGATTGGTATCTTTATGAGAAATGTCAACCAAGAATATACTTTTCCTCTCTTCCCACCATATGAGTACCCAAAGAAAAGGTACTAGCCTGCAAACTAGAAAGACAGAGGTAGAAAACAAGTTGACCAGTGCCTTAAGTTCCATTGCCAGCCTCCAGAATTTGTGGACATAATGGTCTGTGGTTTATGCCACCCAGTCTATGATATTTTGTTACAGTAGCCACAAAAGACTAATACAAAAGCCTTCAATATCTGTTCTAATTCACTCTTCCACTGGCAAAGTAAATAATGCCACACAAATTACAAGTTCTAAGAAATTTCCTAGTAAGGTCCATAGCCAGAGGTGAGAGTCATGTGAAGGCCTCTGGTAGGTCACTGTAGTTTACACCTTAGGTAGCAAGACCTTTGAAAACAAGATTAGATGGGGATTCTATCCATCCAGGTCCCCCTGTGACCTTGGACCTAATTTCTATCTAAACTTCAGCTTCCTCAATAGCATGATAAAATCTACTTGTATAGCAGAATGTGTCTCACATCCATGGGAAACAGACATTCAATGAACATAAGGAGCTCTCACCGGACTCCCAGCTCTACATATGAAGTACTTGCTGCATGAGAATTAGGACCTAAGTTTAGATCCCCAGAACCCAGGTAGAAAATCCAGGTGCAGCAGCATACAACTATAATCCCAGCCCCATGAAGCCTAGGGAGGCAGAGATGGAGGGCTCCCTGGGGCATGCTGGACACCCAGTCCAGCTTAATAGGTATGCTCCAGGTTCAGTGAGAGACTCTGTCTCAAAAACTAAGGTGGAGAGCACCCAACATTCACCTCCGACCTCCAAGTACATATATACATAGATACATACATACATACATACATACATATGCACACATGCACTTACGCACAAGACAGAGCACAAATGACCAATAAACGCATGAAAAAAAGTTTGAGTAGCCATCAGAGAAATCCAACTTGAAACTACAGAGAATCTGTTTCCCCTTAGTCAGAGTGGCAATCATCAAGAAAACAAGCACCAACAGTGTGTTATTTTTTTTTTAAGTGGATAACGAGCCATTCAGAAAAATGTCCTTATGCTTCAGTTCTGACCTTACCTGGAAAAGCAAGCTTAGCAAAGCATTCACAGGTCACAGACCTCACCAAGATAGGCATCCCTGGTGTGGAACTCATCAAGAACCATCTGATTACTACCACAGAAAAACAAAAGGTAGCCCCAGGTTCTGATTTTAAGTGAGATAGCAGGAAGCTGGAGTATGGAATCAAACTGGAAGGAATGTAAATAAGCTCACCTTAGACCTAAAAATACTTATAATCCAAAAACTGAAGAGAAAAAATTCCTAAACTATGCTCACTAAACATGTAGAAAGCATGTGGCCTGGGATGTCTACCACAGAGAAAATCTGTAACAATTTAATAGTTGTCAATAACAAACATTATTAGGGGCATCCAGATAAATGCTAGTCATGAGTTAGACACTCAGAGTGATAAGTATATGTTATGGCTATTAAACAGCAGACTAATTTCTATCTGACTCCATGTGACTAATACTGGGATTTACTGCTAGTTATTTATTATAATATACAAAAAGAAATCACTCTAGAATATGATTACTTGTCGATGAAACATGCATTGAACACAGTGGTAGAATATTGGCCTAGCATGCATGAGGCTTCAGTCTTTTTCTTTTTTTTTTTTTTTTTTTTTTTGTTTTTTCAAGACAGGGTCTCCCTGTAGCCCCAGCCGGCCTGGAACTCACTCTGTAGACCAGGCTGGCCTTGAACTCACAAAGATCTGCCTGCTTCTGCCTCCCAAGTGCTAGGACACCCGGTGAGGCTTCAGTCTTATCCTCAGAAAACAAAATTATTCTGAAGCACTTACTCAGAGGTCTAGCCCCTCAAAGATAAAACCATTTTCTAGACGTTCAATAGTGATACTACTACTTGGAGTAAAATGCATAAATAATGTATCATAAACTTTTTTTTAATTTATTATCATTATTTATTTTGTGTGGGAAATATCACCTTGTTTTCACAGAGAAGGGGAGGGAAAACAAGTTACTCCAGGGATTGACTATGAATCCCACTAGCTGTTGCCTTCTTGAACAACCTTAGCCCAGCCAGTCACTTCTCCAAGGCCCTCAGAGACTGTCCACTTACATGTTCATGGTCTCCTTCTGCCACTGCTTGGAAAACAGAAGGCCCTTAGTGTTCCCTTGATGAATGAAAAATGTATCAGCTCACTCCTGGAAAGCCACCCAGGGCCAAGGGAGAGGCAGAACTGAGTACCACGTTAAGTCCACACACAGGAGAGCAGAAGCCACAGACCGTGTGGGAAGGAAGAAAGGAAGGAAGGAAGGAAGGAAGGAAGGAAGGAAGGAAGGAAGGAAGGAAGGAAGGAAGGAAGGAAGGAAGGAAGGAAGGAAGGAAAGGGGGGGGGGGGGAGGAAAGAAGGGAGGGAGGGACTATGTATTGATATGCTATCTATCTACGTTGTTCCCTGTGTGTGTTTGCTTGTGTGTAATTGTGGAGGACACAGAAGTAAACTTCAAGCACCAAGCCTTGGAGGCTATCTGCCTAAAGGCACTTCTCATTTTCAGAACACCCAGTTCAGTTCTGGAGTCAAGTACCATAGCACAACTTATTCATAGAAACACAGGTTCTAGCAGAATAGGCTGGGAATTTCCCATTTTAAAAAATGGATCTAGTATTCAGTACAAGAGAACCACTCAAACTGTGACAGGTTAGTATAAGCCAGGGCCCTCTACAATTCTACCTGAATAAAAAGAGGTGATAGAAGCTGGATGTAGGGGTGCAGGCTCTTGGATCCCAGCATTTGGGAGGCAGAGGCAGGTAGCTTTCTAGAGTAAAATGACAGTCTGTTCTCCCGTGAGTTCCAAAGTATCCCTGGGCTACATAGTGAACCCTGTCTCAAAAAATTATTAATTTTTTAAAAGAGTAATGGTAAACATCTAACACCATAAACAGATGACAGTATATGTATCTCAGGATATACTATATCAGGTCCTGGCCTCCAGCATACACATATTCCACAGACAAAATCTAATTTTAAACTCAGCAAAAGGCCATTTTGAAGTCCTTACCCCCTCCAGATGCCGCCTATGAGCAAGCAGGCCTGAAAATTTTCCGGTTCTGCTGAGGGGGCAGTAACTCTCCCAGTAAAACCCACTTGGTTTACTGATTAAATCAACCAAATGGAAGCCAACATTCCACAAAGGAATGTCCATTACCATTTGCACAGATAAACAGATACACCCACTGGCAAAACCAAAAGGCACAAGTGTCCCAATTCTAATACACACAGTATGGAGGTGGCTGTGAAGACAAAAAGAGACACTGTGGCTACTTCCATCCCATTTTAACTGCATGCAGTTGACTTTGTATTCAAAAGGACACAGCACGGGGGGGGGGGGGGGGAATCTCATGCAAGGATGGTGCCAATTGGGGAAAAGTTCTTTTATCCCAGCTAATTGCATTAGAACTTGTAGGCTTGATTTAACCCTCCAGAAACAGTGCACAACCTTGGTGGTTTTCTGTTAAACTTATCGGCATACCATAACCTCTATCCAAGTGTCTGGGATAATCATGTTTTTCATATTGTAAGAGCAACAATCTGGATACTGTTTAAAAAGTATGTGTCAGACACATATTTTTATTCATTTCAATTCTATGTATAAGGTTTAGCACTGGGAACATTCTGGGGAGGTAGATAATCACCGTCATTTCCTTTTCTTTCTGAATTGTGTAACAAGAGGTATAGCCACAGCAGTAGCTTGCCCAAGGTGACATGGCTTCAGGCAATCTGACTTCAGACACCCTCAAGTCTGGACTAAGGCACTGCCCACAGGAAGTAAAGGCTGACAGGGCTGAGGCCATTACAACCTCCGGAGAACATCCATTTATAATTCCTCACCATATTCACCCCTGTTCCCACTAAGGTCCAGTTCCTACTGGCTTCCCATTAACATCCCCTCGGTAAGCCCTACAGACAGCTCTGCTTGACAGTAAACACTATGACACCATAATGATTGTTGCACAGAAACTTCTACAGAGAAAAGATTCATTGCCTGAGATAAAATTAGCCACACTTCTCATGAAACTAAACATCGCTGGTATCTCATAAGCAGATGGTGCCCAATTGGGGAAAATGTTCTTTTATCCCAGCTAATTGCATTAGAACTTGTAGGCTTGATTTAACCCTCCAGAAACAGTGCACAACCTTGGTGGTTTTCTGTTAAACTTATCGGCATATCCATAACCTCTATCCAAGTGTCTGGGATAATCATGTTTTTCATATTAGTAAGAGCAACAATCTGGATACTGTTTAAAAAGTATGTGTCAGACACATATTTTTATTCATTTCAATTCTATGTATAAGGTTTAGCACTGGGAACATTCTGGGGAGGTAGATAATCACCGTCATTTCCTTTTCTTTCTGAATTGTGTAACAAGAGGTATAGCCACAGCAGTAGCTTGCCCAAGGTGACATGGCTTCAGGCAATCTGACTTCAGACACCCTCAAGTCTGGACTAAGGCACTGCCCACAGGAAGTAAAGGCTGACAGGGCTGAGGCCATTACAACCTCCGGAGAACATCCATTTATAATTCCTCACCATATTCACCCCTGTTCCCACTAAGGTCCAGTTCCTACTGGCTTCCCATTAACATCCCCTCGGTAAGCCCTACAGACAGCTCTGCTTGACAGTAAACACTATGACACCATAATGATTGTTGCACAGAAACTTCTACAGAGAAAAGATTCATTGCCTGAGATAAAATTAGCCACACTTCTCATGAAACTAAACATCGCTGGTGCTACTTCTATGAAGCAGAGAGTAAATAATTTTTCTCAGCTCAAGGACAGCTTCAGAAAAGAAGTTCATTCATGTTGATGCCACCCACCCTTCTCCTAACTCTGTACCTGACTTTATTGTCCTCAAAACTGAACTTCTCCTTATCTGGTCTCCCCTGGCAACCTGAGTTTCTCACTGAAGTTACAACCACAAAGCAGGAAGTCAGGTCAGCTTCATTCAGCAGGGTAAAAGTCCCCTTCCTGCCCCTTGACACTCTCACCCAGAAACAGGGACAGGATAATAAGAGTCTGAGATGAGAGCAGAACATGGGCGCCACAGGGAAGAAGACGCTGATTACACTGCAGTGGACAGCAGTGTCGAGTCAACCCTGGAGGCGGAGGAGTACTGCTTAGCCAGAAGAAAGAGGAGAAATGCCCTGAGGAAAGGCCCAGAAACCAGATAAGTCCTGGCTGAAACAGCAGCATGCTGGCAGTGCCTGTTTCCACTAGCTTCCTAATAGAAGCCTTCAGATCCACACTCCCCTTAGTGGGAGCCTGGCAAAGGATCAGAAAGCCGCTCCTTTCCACAGTCCTGGGGCAGAGTCCAGAGTATGCAGAATCTATAGGAAGTGAGACAGGAGATGGTGTAGGAGCCACCCTGGGTGTCCTGGGAAAGTGTACATTGCTAATCTGGGGGTCTGGTCGGTCTGTGTTCCGTCTTTCTCCGTCTTCCTAGGTGATTGAATGTTGTTGGTCCATGGACAAGCTGAGCTATTAGAACATGAGGCACAAAGCTTTCCAAAGAAACCCAAAGGCTCCAGGTACCCACTTCTTAACAAGGGAGCAGAGAGACTAAAGATTTTCTGACCAACCCTCTAAAGAGAAAACCTGAGCAAAAGCAGAAGCTTCCGTAGGGGGGGAGGCCAGGGCTCTCCTGCCTGTAAGAACCGAGAAAGAACAAATCCCCCGATAAGGAACCATATTGAAGGATCTTATGTGAATTTAGCTTTATAAAACCAGTAATTCAACATTCAATTCCATACTTATCCTACATATACTTAGTATTTGATTTTCAGCTACATTTTTAGAAGCTTACTATAAATAAGTACAATTTTATTTCCTGCCTTAGTAGACTAAGTACAATAAGAAATTAGAATTATTTCCAGCTAATTAAGTTGGTATTCTATTCTCTGAAAATTTGCTTTATTAGTCCAGAAAGCATGGTACCTCAAATAATAATATTCAAGGCTACCTAGCAAAGTTAAACTGCCAGACATTGTATTTCCTGTTATTTAACATATATTAAGTCCTGAGTAACATATCAAATAAATAATAACACTGTTTAAATTCAACACATGCTTACTACCTAGTATGGTATTAAAAAGAAAATACAATTTTTTTAATTGAACTACTTTCTGTGTGTGTGTCTATGTCTGTGTGTTTATCTGTATGTGTCTGTGTGTGTGCACATGTGCTACTGTGAGTGCTGTATGTGTGGCCATAGGTGCATGTGCATGTGAAGCCAGAGAACCTGAGCCTTCTTCCTCAGAAGTCACTCATCCTATTTTTAAAGATGAAGTCGGGCTGGAGAGATGGCTAACGGTTAAGAGCGCCAACCGCTCTTACAGAGGACCCGGGTTCGATCCCCAGCACCCACATGGCGGCCCGAGAGCCGTCTGAAACTCCAATTCCAGGAGAACTCCAGTTCCAGGGGAATCCGAAGCCCTCTTCTGACCTCCACGGCATTGCACGACACGGGTGCACAGACTTGCATGCAGACAGTACATTGATACACATACAGAGATAAATAAATGCCGGGCGTGGTGGTGCACGCCTTTAATCCTGGCACTTGGGAGGCAGAGGCACGCGGATCTCTGTGGGTTCGGGGCCAGCCTGATCTACAGAGTGAGTTCCAGGACAGCCAGAGCTACAGGGAGACCCTGTCTCAAAAAGACCAAAAAAATAATAATAATAATAAAAAATAAAAATAATAAAGATGAAGTTTACCACTGACCCTGAAGCTCACTGATTGGCTTAGACTAGCTAGCCAGAGAGTCCCTTGGGTCCTCCTGCCTCTGTCTCCAGGCACTGGGATTACAGGCACACAGTGCCATACCCAGCTTTTTTTACAGGTTCTGGAGATTTGAACTTAGGTCCTCCTGAGTGGGTGGCAAGAAGTTTACAGATTCAGCTGTCTCCCCAGTTCTTATATTGAAACTTTCTTCTTCTATTTAAACTTTTTGAGAATTTTATGTATTTATATCATTTCCACCCCTCCCTTTCCCGCTCCAACTCCTCCCATGCTCTCTCTACTCCCTCCTAATATCCCTACCTCTCATTTAGTACCATAGCATATGTACATGTGTGTACATAGCATGAGACCCAGGTACTCTGATGTGGACACTTGCAGCTGGATGCAGTCTGCTGTGTTCTACTGAGAGCTGTTAGAATGGCATGAGTTTCAATATGGTGAGTCACTCACTTACCATTTTTAAGAGCTATGCTGATTAGACTGATAAGTACTTAATACATTGATCTTTTAAGAGGTAAATTATTTCTTCTGTGTTTCATTTATCCTACTTAAGAGGAAATATTGTTTGTTTATCCTCACTCTCTAGTTTTTGGCTACCTAATGTTTCTATCTTGGATTCTAAGTACTTAAAAACTGTTAACCACTTCTTTGATTTGTCTTGCTACAAAGATACCCTGAAAAGGTCTGTTGGCCAAGCCCTTAGGCTTGAATCCAGGACTATGAAAAACTATCACAAGATGTGGACCCAAATCCTGGACAAGCCCAAGATTCAGATTGAATAGTCTACTACTGTGTTAATTAGATTCACTTTGTTAGGTGCCAAAGACAGCATGTCAGCCCATCCACTCCCAGTTAGGACAACAGGCATCAATACATATGGATGGACAGCTTCACAAGTATTCTACCATTAAAAGGGATGGCAAGGGTGACCTTATCAAAAACACGGGATCTATTATGTATAATGATTAGAACAAAGCCTTAACCATACAAAGGATAATCACCTCTTGGAATTGAAAAGAACTTTAATCTATATGTCATACAATAAGGACAGAGATATATGCTTGCTTATTCACTCAATGAATCTTAGGAGGCATACAGTATGAATCAAGCATTATGTAAGCACAGAACAGGACAGGAAGCACAGAACAAAATTCAAATTCCTAGAGTTGGAGCTGGAGAGATGGCTCAATAGTTAAGGGCACTGGCTGCTCTTGCAGAAGACCCAGGTTCAATTCCCAGCACACACGGCAGCTAACAACCATGTGTAACTCCAGTTTCAGGGGAATCCGACACCCTCTTCTGACCTCCGCTGGCACTGCACGACACAGGTGCACAGACCTACATGCAGGCAGTACACTCATACACATAAAATAAAAATAATAAATAAAACATTTAAAAGTTCCCAGAGTTTACATTTTAATATGGACATGATATGAATTTCAAAACTCATGAACAGATTACAGTAAGTGTAATGACAGACATTAAACTGATGATGGCAGTACTTAAGGTATGATGGTCAGGCAAGCTATCTTGAAGTGGTGACCTGAGGTGATGAGGAGTCACCAAGCAAAAATTTGTGGACAAAGCATCCTAAGAAGAAAGGACATTTGTCAGGATCTGTGGCAGAAAAGGGTCTGTTAAACTCAAGGTACAGACAAGGATGCTGTACAGTTTGTTGACTAAAAGGACACATGGAAAAAGAAGGCTGGGCAGGTGGGTAAGAGACAACACATACATAAAAACAAGATGAAGACTTGGGAGCGTTATACAAGAAGAACAGCAAGAGCTGTTTTTCATTTTACATAGGAAATTGGCTCCTGTGTGGAGGTGAGGCTGTACGTGACACAATGTGATGCAGCAGGATGGACTAAGGAATTGCTACAGACTTGCAGGCACAAGTTGAGGCCGGCATACATACAGGCAGTCAAGTGGAGGACAAAAGTGGTTGGACTGGGATATTTCTGGATCTAGAATACAGCACATGCTGATAATGGATTGAAAGATACCTGCTGGAGGAAAATATTGGGTACTAAAACAGAATATGCAATCACTGTTCCTATAATCATCATCGTACTCTATACAAATATCTGTAATTCTCCCTCCATCCTTTCCCAACTCCAACAATGCTGGCCCATTCAAAAGAATATGTCCAGCATGTTCCAGAAAGCTGACTACCACTCATTGTTTGGTCAACCTCCAATATCAGGTATGAAGAAAGCTGAGGGCCCCAGGAAGGAGTTTGGAAAGGAGGCTGCCACTGCTTTCCAAGTGCTGAGTAAAGGAGGCGAGCAGAGATGGGGACACTTTTCCTCAAGTTACAGAGATACCCAGGGGAAGAGCCGTTCCAATCCCTCTTCATGTGACTTGTGCACTGCCTGCCTCTAAAGAAATGTTCAGAAAACAAAAATAAACAAATATTTATTTCTTTTTTGAGGCTTAAAGGAAATAATTAGTGAATGAAAGGTCTTTTTTTCCTTTCCTAAAAATAAAACTATACTAACAATAATGAGTTGTTTCCATTTATTAAAAAATCCCAGTAGCCAGGCGTGGTGGTACATGCCATGCCTTTAATCCTAGCACTTGGGAGGCAGAGGCAGGTGGATCTCTGTGAGTTCAAGGTCAGCCTGGTCTACATAGCAAGCTCCAGGCCAGCTGGGGCTACAGGGAGATCCTGTCTTGAAAGGCCAAAAAAAAAAAAAAAAAAAACACTAACCAAACATCATCATGGTTAGATATTATGCCCCTACACTTGTTGACATACATACACTTATACGGACTCACATATAGGTGCACAACAATTATATTCTTCTGTGTTCATTGAGAGTTACATCAAACTTTCCATGTTCGTAATATATTTAACTGTGGTGCAACACCCCCACATGTTACTGAACCATATAAACTATTGATGTTGGTGTTTGTATTTCTTTTATCTCAGTATGATGTAATGTTTCAAAGGGGATACCCCACCATGGATGCAAATAAAAGGTAAACAGTGCAAAGGGCATAAACTTCAAGGCTTTTATACTGTTTCCTTATTTGGTGATTCACTAAATCGCTTGTAAAATCACTTATCTGTCAATGATTTGCCAAACCAAATGAATACAGAGAAGTAAGTCATTTCATACAGATTATTTACCTAGGAGACTACAATAACTAACAAAGCACAGCAGGAAATCAGGTGAACTTATACCAGAAAATATGTGCGTCTTTTATAATGGGAGGATAGAACATGGACTAAGAAGGGCTCTCATATTCTCTAGTAATGTAACTCCACCAGCCTGCATGTACTAGATGGCTAAGCACTTTCATTCAGCAAAAGTCCACAAGTCTGTCTGCATGTCTCAAGGAAAGTTCTACCCTGAACTAGTTAGTGGTATATTAACATGTGGTTTATAAACTTAGGGCTGCATATACAACACATGGATAAAAGTCATATGTACAGAGATGTTCACACTCTGCTCTACAGCTGTCTTTCCTTTAAGGTTTCTTAGCCCCTCAGTGCAGATCTAGGCATCACATGCTCCGGCAGCTGCCAGTTTTCCAGCTGTCACACAGAGTATTCCTTATGGCACTGTATTCCGGGCAATAATGAAAGTAGGAGGGTGGTGTAGCTTGAGGAATGTTTATAAGGAAAATGCTGTATCTCTAGATGCCTTAACACTTGAGGGGTTACACTATTCAGAGGATGTGAAATGAACACCTTTGGAGTCTGCTCTCAGCTTTGAAAGGAGGCCAGCAGCAGGCATCCTGTGAAGTCTCTCCCAGTCCGGGAAACCAGCCTGTTACCTCCCCCTTGCTTTTCTCTGCTCTTCTGAGCCTGTGAGTCCAGCTGTTTCTGGAGAACATTTGAAGGAGAAAGAGGTAATCTATAGATCACATGTTATCAAGGGAGGACCTGGACTCCATGCTGGAAAAATGTCAAAGTGTTCAGCTTGGAAAATTGTATCAAATTTCGAAGTCACTGATGGAGAAGTTCCATGCTAACGATTTCTGTGATGATACCCTTTATAAAAGCAAATGGTGATGCTGTATTTTAAAGTTAGAATGATGCAGATTTTCACATCTTCTGCCAGAGCTTACACAGAACAAAGAACTCTAAGGATATCCCAAATCTTCAGACAGCTGGTATTCTGCCATATCAAACGCTGCCAGAAATAATTAAGCTGTCAGCAGGGCCTTGGAAATGTCTAGGACATAAGAGTATATGAATGTCATCTGAAGTTTCATGATAGTATCTTGCTTGGATTACAGCCCCTTCCATCTTCTAGGCAAGAACCTACAGTGGCCAAAAAGAACCAACAAAATAAAGTTCCATTTTCCATTCGCCTTCATTTCTCATGTGAACTTTAACATTTTCATGTAAAATATGTATTTATCAGAAGATGTGGCTACAGATCAGTTATAGATGTCTTGCCTAAGCCTGTGGAAGGACCTAGGTTCAATCCCCAGTATGGTAAAAACAAATTTATAAACCTGTACACCAAAAACTACATACCAAAAGAGCTCACAAGTAGGAAGGACTATGAGGGACGTAGCGTGTCATTAGCCTTATCCACTTTCAGTATACAAAGTACATAATCCAATACTGCCCTCACTTTTTAATTCATTTTTTTTTTGTGCCTGAGTATTTTGCCTGCATGTATGTAAGTGCATCCATGTCTTGCAAAGCCAGTAGAGGCCAGAGGAGTCATTGAATCCCCTGGAACTAGAGTCATGGACTGCTGTTAGCCCCCATGTAGGCTCTGAGAACCGAAATCAGGGTCCTCTGCAAGAGTAGGCAGTGCTCTTAACCACTGAGTCATCTCTTCCAGTCCCATACACTGCCCTCCTAATTCAAACATTCTTTTTTTTTTTATTAATTTTATTTATTTCTGTATGTGTATGAATATACTGTTTGCATGCAAGTTTGTGCACCCGTGTCGTGCAATGCCGCGGAGGTCAGAAGAGGGTATCGGATTCCCCTGGAACTGGAGTTCTCCTGGAATTGGAGTTTCAGACGGTTCTTAGCCGCCATGTGGGTGCTGGGGATCGAACCGGCGTCCTCTGTAAGAGCGGTCGGCGCTCTTAACCGCTAGGCTATCTCTCCAGCCCCAAATTCAAACATTCTTAACAGAGACATGAGTTTTAAACTGCAGTAAAGAATGTTGAGTTAAGCAAATTCTTTTTCACAACCATTTAAACATTAAACACCATTTTGTACCAGCTTATAACAATTATATGAGCTTTACCTGACTTTTATTGTTATAAAATTCACAAAAAATATCTACCTGCCATGGACTCAGCATCCCAACATTATCAGCTGGAACAATCCCCTATTAACTCAGATAAACTAAGGTTTATTTGACAGACAACTTAAATATGTAAGGACCGAAAAATGCCAAAACTAAAATACATGGCCCTTTGGTTTATAGTTCTTATCTAAGATTCATATTCGCAGCTTAAAACTCATTAAACTCGCATGACACGGGTGCACAAACTTGCATGTAGACAGTACATTCATACACATACAGAAATAAATAAAATTAATTAAAAAAAAAACCAACTCATTAAACTCAACCAAAACGGGACTTCAAAGGGAACTGAAGGAAGGGGGAAGGAGATTCCAACAAGGAGTTAAAACTTTAAAGAACATCCTCATGGTCTACATTTTCCAACTACACTTCCCAGCTGACTATTAATTTTTGCCTCATACTTTCACTTATTAAATAAATGACAGACATTCCTTCCTAGATTTTTCCCTTTAAATATCTTTGACTCACAGCCCACAGTGCAGACAAGCCTTAGCTGGCAGTGAGAAGCTATGTCTAACAGAAAGGTGTGGGTGGAGCACGTCCCATGAAAAGAGACCTTTGAAAATATACATAGTACAGAGAGGCACTAATGTATATTTATAGACAAGCTTCGGCTGTTTATTTTGTCCTTATGTTAGGAAATTACAAACATTCATTTCAGAGGCAGCAAGCTCTGGTCATCAAGGGTCCACTCTGAAAGGCAGTCTTGAACCCCTTAAACCACAAGTACAACAGGAAATCTCTTAAAATGCTAGAGTTGTCAGAATTGTATATCAGCAGGCATAATTCCATGGAAGTTGAGACACTAGACACAAATGATAAACCAGTGTGTGGAGCATAATAACTTTCACTGTACTCCTAAAGGATTGTAGTTTGGAGTTGAGAAAAATACTGTTCATGTTTCACTTCTCCCTTCCAGACTTTCCAAGGCGTCCTGAGAGCAAATGTCACCTCTCTGCAACCTGCTTCTTCTTCACCCCAAATCATAAGGCCATCAACAAATGAACAAGGGCCTTTTCTAACTGGGCTTCCTGAGCTGTTTCCCAAAAGACTTCTTAGAACACAGAGTCAAAGCAGTGTTCAAGGAGACCATCCAAGAAAAAGAAAGCTCTACTTGTCAGTAAAAGGAAGGACAAACAACAGTTGTGCCCTTCCTGCAACAGCCTTCAAAGATTATTTTGTCAATGGCTTCAGAGAAACAGAAAACAAGTAGCAAGAGGACAGGCCTCCTGAGCAGGTGGCAGCCCCTCCTTCCCCAGGGACCAGGCAGCCAAAGCTCTGGTTCCTCTGTGTTAGCCGTGGGGCACCTGCAGCACTGGGCTTCCTGAAGGACCCATATTCCCAGACTCAGCAGAACTTCCCAAGCACACTCTTTGGGAATATAGCCCAAATAAGGAAAAACGGCCTTGTTCATTGGCTAATGGCTTTGTGACTTGGAGTGAGGAAGGCACCTGCCACAAGGAGGAAAACCTGTTCTTTGTGCTCAGGAGACCTTATAAGACAACTTACATTTTCAACAAGCTCCCAGAGAACTTTCTGTACAATAAAGTTAGAAAAACCACCATATTTACCAAAGTTCTAAGTATACTCAACAGAAATCACATTAAAGTACCAAGTCCATTCTTACCAGCACTGGTGATCATGAGTGAAGACAGGATCCCATGCACTTTATTCTTCCAACCACCCTAGGACTAGCTCAACCCCATTCTGTTCTGACAAAACTGGGCCCTCCCAAAAAAAAAAAACAAAAAACACTTTTCGTAGGTGGCCAAGTTGTATCTGGATCTCTCTGACACATGAAAAGATGTTCCCTCCATGTGACTCTGTCTAATAAGCAGGAGAAGTAATTGCCTCTTTGTTCTCTGAGCGGTCATCCACTGAAGGCCAGACATGATGTCCCCAGTTCCACCGCAAAGATGCTCTCATCTATGCTAGGCGAGCTAGGGGTAGCTAGGCCACAAGAATGATGCAGCTGGACTAGTCACTGCAATCTTAAGACACACATGAAAATCTGGGAAAACATGCAGAGATTTAAAAGCAAAAAAGAATGATCTGTGCATGGCAGTGTAGGTTAGTTCTATTTACTTGGAGGTTGAGATAGGAGGATCACCTTAGCCAGCCTGGGCACCATGGCAAGACCCTGTAGCTACAACAACAGTACAGCAACAAAACTAGAGTGCTGGAAGACAATAGAAGTAGGTAACTGAGATGAGGCTGGGAGAGTGCTGTCGTGATGGTGCACACAGCTTTTCATCTCCGATACCGAACTCACTGGAAGGAAGCACGAAGGGGCCTTCGGCTGGCTGTGGAGATAGCTTTTCTGAGGGAACCGTGTGGCGCTGGGCCATGTCTTACATAATGCCACTGCCAGGGAGATTTTCACAAAAAGGCTAGCTACAGGTTAGGGTTTACCAACCTTGGTACTATGGAGATTAGGGGCTAACTGTGGTAGGGTACTGCACTGGATATTATATTTAGCAGCATCTCTGGTCTCTACCACTAGAGGCCAGTATCAGGCCCCTCTCTCTCCACCTGTGTCAACCAGCCATATCTAGACATTGAAAAACGTCCCAGAATGTAGAGCAAAGCAAGATGAAACCCTTCTTAGTTGAGGCCCACAGATCTGGGTTAGAGGATCTCCACATAAAAAAGGAAGAGAAAGGAAGTGGGAAGGTGGGTAACCAAACATCCAATCCTTATATCAAGGTCCTGGCTGGCGCAGACATTGAGAACTGAAATTATCTGACGGGAAAAAAAAAAATACCACCAAATGGATGATCCCGATACTCGAAGATCTTCCTGAGATAGCTAAGGATCAACCACACTCAGGCAAAAAACAAAAATGTCAAGGAAAAGGACAAGGGCAGTGTTGTTTTCTTTGGAGCCCAACTATAAAAAAAGTCAGGGACTCAGGTCCTCAGAAGGTGCTCTGTCCAAAGCTGGGTTCATGAAAAAGAACCTCCCAGAGCTGTCAGCAGTGTCAGAACTTAGACTCCTTATCATCATGCCGACGTTAACACTGAGACTGCATACCCTGGAATGTGAACCGTGAGGAGAGAAGTGGAAAAGCACAGAGCCTGCTCTGTATCAAGGGCCTCCCACCACGTGAAACAGAGTTAAAAGTTATAAAGTTTGCAGACCAGATGCGTTTTCTGAAAAAGCTTGTGAAAAGCACCAGGTGCTCCCAGAACAAAACAGGCATGGGGGTTCCAAGGGCTTGATAAGGGCAGTCTACCTGTCAGTGGCCACAGTGCATGTGCTATGCTGGGAACTGAACACAAAGCAAGGTTCCCATTCCTGGCCTCACCTCATGTGAAGGAACTTTGAGGAAGTCGCTGGAGTGACGCAAGCAAGAGCGTTTTCTACATTCACCAAGGCTGCAGCTCCACACTGCCTCCTGCTCACTGCCAATCACAGCCAAAGCAAAGGAAAGGTAGCATCCAATAACAGGACCAAGAAAACAGGCAGAAAATCTCGTCACACCAGAAACGAGAGGAAATTACAGAGAGTGTAACAGTCTCTCAATCCCCTGTCCAGGGAACTGGAGGCTAAAGAAACCAGAAAGGGTAAGGCCTGAATCCACAGGACAATCAAGGTTCAACTACCCCTCCTATAGGCTGAAGAAACAACTCTGAAGTACCTTCCCCACCAAGGAGCCAATCCGCGTTCCATTTACCAAGCAGCAAGGTGTCTAATGGCGGTGGCACCACGCGGCCTGTGCCTATAGTCCAGCTACTTGGGAAGCTGAAACAGGGGGAATCCTTAAGCCCAAGAGTTCGGGCCATAGGTCTGATTATCTAGAATGACCCTTTCCCCAAAAAAGAGGAAAAAGAAAAGAAAGAGAAAAGAGAACAATGTAGATATTAGGCATATGATTAGTCTCTACATGTTTCAACTTTGCAACATATTTGGAATTTTTCATTCAAAAATGCTAAAGAAATTTTAGTAACACTGATTTAACTTAGAATGGTACAAGGAAAAATTAACAATATATTAAACATAACAGGTTACAAAACTCATGCATATAATAACAAAATTGTTAAAATATAGCAAACACCAAAATATTATTGTCTTTTAAAGATAGGACAACAGGTAAATTTTGCTTTTCTGTATATTTATATATTTTTATCTTTCTTTCAATGAGCATTTATTTCTTTGCCATAAAAATATTTATATTTAAAAGAAATTTTCTTTTGCAGTGCTGAAATCAAATACCAGGCACTCTTCCACTGAGCTATATCCCCAGCTACAAGAGAATTTAAGTGGTAAACCACTTGATTAGCATATGCAAGGCCCTAGACTTGATTCCTAGTTCCATAAAAATATACAAAACTTTCATGAAAGAATTACTGAGAAGAGCCTTGAAATGATCATGGCATTAATATCTACTGTAGTTAACATTTACTGAGCAATTAAAATATACCAGCTATTATGTGTTGTGGTTTTGCATAAATTACTAAATTACTAATAAATTACTAAGCCCAATGGGATTTTCAGATTAGTTATGCTCAACTAATAAACTCCATACAAATACTTCAAAATCTGAAACACAGTTTAGATAAGGAATATTCAACATGTACTACAATTCCTGATAACTGCTTGGCCCACAAGGATACAGGCTTGGAGAGAGACTGGCCCAGTGTTTCAAACAGCCTTCATGATGCCAATCCAGCAGGCTATGTAGGCCTTAACAAAAGATGGAGGAAGAATAAATGTGAAGAGCAGTGGTAAAAAAGGCATCAACAGCAGGACTAAGGGAGTAAAGACTACGAATCTGGCTTAGCGGCTCACCCAGTGGTCTTCTCTGCAGATATATTGGGAGCAGAACCATAGCCATGCATTCTAATGTCAAGGACAAGTAAGAACCACTCTGGAAGAAAAGACAACAGGGACCAGCAGCTTGGCTAAGCCTAGTGACTCGAGCTCGATCCCCGGAACCCATGTAAAGGTAGAAGGAAAAAATAAGGCTCCAAACAATGTTGTACTCTGGCTTCCACACACATGCTATGACACATGCACCCACATACATCCATTATGTGTTTACACAAGTAAAAATAAATAGTTTTAAAAGACAAATTGGTCAGTGTCATTCTAATGTTTAATATGAAGAAGAGTATACACAAACTCCTCTTAATCCTGCTACCTTAGCCAATCCTTCCTGTCATCAGTAATGGTTAAGGGACTTGGGGCTAGAGGGATAACTCAATGGTTAAAAGCACTGATGCTCTTGCAAAGGACTTGGGTTCAGTTTCTAGCACCTCCATGGCAGCTAACAATCATCCATAATTCCAGTTCCAAGGCATCTGACGCCCTTTTCTGACCTCTACAAGCATGGTACAACATAGATACACTTACATACATGCAGGCAATACACTCATACACATAAAATAACGATAAATAAAAAGTATTTTTTAAAAAGACTTTAGGGTCCCCCCCAAAAAAATAGTCAGGCACACACCTTTAATCCTAGCACTTGGGAGGCAGAGGCAGGCTGATCTTCATGAGCTCAAGGCCAGCCTGCTCTACATAACGGGTTCCAGGACAGCCGGAGCTACCGGGAGACCCTGTCTCAAAAAGACCAAAAAAGAAAAAAGACTTTAGGGTCTGCCAGCCAACCAGGATTACATCACCTTAAAATGATCAAGTGCAAATGCACTGTTTTAGACAATGCTAATATTCTTTGCAAATCAACAACAGCAAAGCAAATAGAATCTTTTTGACTTTTCTGACAGCAGCAGAGCTACCCATACATTTTTCTAGTTCACTAAATAGCCCAGGTTGTGAAGAAAGCTACATGCAACCCAACCCCTCCTGATCAGTACAACACACAGTGGACTTTCCCGGAGTTCCACAACTGCATCTAATGTCACCTCCACCTTCTTCACATAGATCCAAAAAGGCCTACCTACCTACTATTTTCATTAAACCTAGAATCTTGGGTTCAGCCCCTCTCTTTTGCATCCCAAGGCCCACATGAAACAAATGCACTGAGGAGATGTGCTCACTGTTACTGATGGTACCAGAAGTCTCAGGCAAATGTCAACTAAATTTTAGTAAGATTTTCAAATGAATGGAAAAACACAGAGACCACTAGACAACCATCCTGAAAAGGGAAAAATTACTTATTCATGAAACTGAATGTCATCATAGATATCAAATTTGAAACCTTCCTCTCATGGTAAGAAAGTAATAGAATTGGACAAGAAAAAAAAATTAAGTCCCAGCCATGCTGGAAAAGGATGTGCCAACTCACCAACCCTGAAGGTATCAGAGTAGACAGAATGGGCATACACATATGCTTACATTTCTTATTTATGCTATATATATAATGTGTGTGTGTATATATATATATATATATATATGTGTGTGTGTGTGTGTGTGTGTGTGTGTATATGTGTGTGTGTGTATGATTGTTTTGCCTGCATGAATATAAGTGCACCTGTGTCATACAGTGCCCACAGGGGCCAGAACAGGGCATTAGATCCCCTGGAACTAGAGTTATAGTTGTCACCCATCATTTAGGTGCTGGGAACCAAACTTAGATCCTCTGCAAGAGCAGCCAGGTCTCTTAGCCACTGAGCCATCTCTCTAGCTCTTTGCTTACATTTTTTTAAAGGGTCACATTGCTACTACCCAGAGCAAAATAAACACTGAAATTCTTCACAAATATCACCAGTGATTTTAAAAATTAAAAGCTTAAGCTCACAGGATTACAACGCAAATATCAAGAGTTCACCTCAAAGGTCATTTAGAACCTTTTTTCTCTAACCCTTCTAGAAAGGGGCCTGCATGTACAGGATCAGAAAACAGCTATGAAGGAAAATGTATGCTGTGCGTTCATTAACTTTCTAGCTTAGAAGTATTGCAAAATTCGTTATCCAGATTACACAAGTCACACATGCATACACACAGAAAGAGAGAAAGATAGATAGATAGATAGATAGATAGATAGATAGATAGATAGATAGATAGACAGATAGACAGACAGAGACCCACTCCTGTTTGTTTATGTACCAGTTAAGTAAATTGTCACATGTGAATAATGGATCTGAAATCCGAACTCTGGGAAATCTTTAATCTCCCTTTTGTTTTCTGTGGGAACACAAGAGAGGGTTTTCTTTCTATCTGAAAGAAAACTACACAAAAGACTATATGATGTAATTATTATTTTACTTGTCTTTCTCTGGAGTAAGACAATACCCTCAAAGCTTCAATTGTAAATAGGCATTATATAGCTAAAAAGACTCAAAAAAGTACAATTAATTAACCCATTTTCTTTATTCTTGCAATCACACTAAACGAAAAATTCAGATCTACATCAACTTAAAAATACTGCACTTTCAATATTAAGGAAAATAAAACAATTGCTTAGTAGCTATATAATTAAAACATTTAAACTTAAATTCACCCAAAAGGCAAAACATGACTGTTACCTATCCTACCTCACCTATCTCATCACAAGAGTTACTAAATATGGGAAGATTGCTCAACTTTCTTGCTCAGCATAAGTGTATACTGCAATTAGAGTGACTGTGCTTCATTTCAGCCCTATGAGTCAAGAGGAAACACGAATAAGCACTTGTTGGTCAGCACACATCCATCAAGTACTTAGCATACTAGTGCACCTGTTTATAAGAGTCACTTCTGTTCTAATTTACACAGAGTTCACCAAGCCTGGGAATAGTAAATAAGCTGGAAGTCCTTCCCTCTTAACCACGCTGCGTGTCTTACACCTCTAAACCGGCGACTTCAAAGTAATGTTTGGTGGTAGGAAGTATTTCTTAAATAAGTAACTTTATACTGACATCTGCCTTTCAATTGATTTTTTAAATATATATTTATTTTTTATGTGTATGAGTGTATTATCTGCATGTATGTTGGTGCACCTGTGTCATGCAATGCCGCAGAGGTCAGAAGAGGGTGTTGGATTCCCCTGGAACTGGAAGTGGAACTGGAACTGGAGTTAAAGATGGTTCTTAGCCACAAGGCGGGTGCTGGGAATCGAACCCAGGTCCTCTGTAAGAGCAGTCAGAGCTCTTAACCACTGAGCCATCTCTCCAGCCCCTCAATTGATTTTTTAACTTAGCTGTGAGTAGCAAACATATGTGTAGTTCACAAAGGATCATGAATAGCCTGTCTTCTGTCTTTCAACAGGCTCTTCAAAGGAAACCTGTACTCATCCCTGAGTAGGAGTAGAATTACTATCCCTTGGAGAAGCCCTGTGCAACACCTCTGTCTTCTACACCATGTATGCATGCATGCATGCAGCAGCACCAGGCTGTGGCACAACATCACAGTCAGGGTGATGGGGAAGATGAGACCATAAATAGATAGGAAAGTCCCCACTTAACTCCCCAGCTCTAGTTGTTACTTCAAATGACTTTCTGATTGTTATTCATTTAGGCTCCAGAGAAAGAAGTGGCCTCAGTTGAAACCAATATTTGAAGAGGAATACTGAAAGACACCTTTGAAAAGAACATTTTAGTTCTCTAGGACCTTTATCTCTCTCACTTTGGAGATGAAAGAAGGAAGCTTGAGCCTGACTTGAAGACCACATCCTTTTCTTTTATAGAAAGAGAAACTGCTTATAAGGCAAGAAGTACCCTCCTATCTAGTGCTAGATAATCAAACCCAACAGACCCATTCATTCAGTGCAGTATTTGCCTAAGAAAGTTACTAAAACTGTTCCTGAGACTGTCCCCTGCACCTCCGCTGTGGAGGACAGCAATGAGGAGACCGGCAAGGCAGGAGAGCAGCAAGAGGTGAGTGTAAGCAAGGTAAAATGGTGTGTGTACAAAATGTCAACAAGCAGCTGGAAGATGGCTGAGGGAACATATGCCAAGCATGACCATCTGAGTGTGATCCTAGGACCCACAGGACAGAAAGGAGACAACCAACTCCTGCAAGCTGTCCTCTGATCTCTGATCTCTACACATGTACTGGTAGGCCCCCCACCACACAAACACACACACACACACACACACACACACACAAACACACATGCACACACTGAAAATATGCAAAAAATAAAGAAAAAATGTTAATATGTTAATAAAGTAAAAATATATTTCTATTCTATTTCCCAAAAGCTTAGGTATAACTTTTTAAAGTCAAAATGAAAGCAAAAATCAAGGGCTTAACCATTTATTATGACAGTATGAGACTATAAGATGAAAAGCACCACTCCTTTGGTGTTCCAAATCCTCCTGGAAGGGACGATGTGACTACTGCATGTAGAACAGTGCAGATGGAGTGATCTTTTCACTGTATAAGAACCCAAAAAAGAAGACTTGGGGATACTGTGTTGGCCTAGATAAAAGGCTAAAGAAGAGACAGGGCAAGAATTAGAATCAGGAAAGCACTAGTTAGAGTGGCTTACTTTAAACTTTTTTTAAATAAAAAGGCATTGACCACCTCTCTATAACTATCCAATCAGCCAGCTCTCTACTGCAACCCACCTCCTGAGCCCCACCTTCCCACATAGCCAATTCTGACCCAGTACCCTACTTAGAAAAGCACATGACCTCCTCCTCTGTAAGCCATCTATATGTGAGAGATATGGATTAAACATCTAACCAGTGTTTATCAGTATTACTTGTGGTAACTGTTTAGATAGAGTGTGCCCCCAAAGCACCCAGAGCTGCAAAAGAACTCATATCATGCACCATGAATAATGTTAATCTATACACTCACAATTCCAAAATTTGGGCACTACAAAAATGTAAGCTTTAGGAAAAGGTTATACTTCCAGATTCTGTGTGTGTGTGTGTGTGTGTGTGAGAGAGAGAGAGAGAGAGAGAGAGAGAGAGAGAGAGAGAGAGAGAGAGACAGAGAGAGAGAGACAGAGAGAGAGAGACAGAGAGAGAGAGACAGAGAGAGAGAGAGAGATTTGGGGGGTTGGGGAGACATGTGTGTGCCATGGCAGACATGTGGAGTTCAGAGGACATCAGCCTTCACCTTGTCTGAGACAGGGTCTCTGTTTGTTCTTTTCCTGTTGTATACCCCAGGCTAGCCGGCCCATGAGTTTCCAAGGACTCTCCTGCCTCTGCCTCCCACCTCACTACAGAAGCACTGGAATTATAGACACTTCACTACAGAACCCAGCTTTCATGTAGATTCTGGGAATGCGAACCCAAGTCCTTGCACTTGCACACAACATGCTTTTACCTATTGATCCCCCAACCCCCAGACTTTTTAAAAAATAGTGAGCTGGGCGTGGTGGTGGCATGCCTTTAATCCTAGCACTTGGGAGGCAGAGGCAGGCAGATGTCTGTGAGTTCAAGGCCAGCCTGGTCTACAGAGTAAGTTCCAGAACAGCCAGAGCTACAGGGAGACCCTGTCACAAAAAGACCAAAAAATAAAAAAAACCAAAAAACAGTGAATTATAGTGACAAATTACCTAGGAAGATCTTCTCCTTCTAGCCTATCATATGCTGACTTCTAGGTTCTCTGACCATTATCTGTCTCCTGGTCCAACTGTAGATGGTCTCAGTCTTGCCTGTGTGATATGCAGCTTTCTATTTGTTCTGAGCATTCATATACATGCCTTTGAAATAAAAGCAAAGATAGAGCATAGAAGTAGGGACTCCAGCATGAGGTCTCTAGACAAGACTCTGACTCTAGCGATAGTGCAACTAAGTTGATCCATACCTCGTGTTCCATTCCTCTTGTGCTAGGATAAGTACTTCCCAGAGACTCAGCCCCAAGACCAGGAGGATGAGTGTAGGAAAGCAGAATGCCTGCAGTTCTGTACTGGGTCTAGTGGAAGGAAACAAGGAAATCCAGGGCAAGAATAAATATCTATATAGCCAAAGTAAGGTTGAATTTCTTGGCAGAGTGCTGAGTTAAAAGGGTAAGAGGAAATTTGATGTCGCTCACTGGTAGAGTACCTGCCTAGAATCTGCAAGTCCCTGAGTTTGAGAGCTATGCAAAAATTAAAATTAAAAGCTAGAGCCTAAAACTATCTGTGCAGGTAACTAACCACACACACCCCACAGCATTCCAATGAAATGGTTAAAAAACAGCACACTAAAAATAGCCCTGACTGAATTTTAAACATTTAGTAACCATTCATCTTTGTTTGTTAATTAGATAGAAAGATGTTTGTATTATAATGTAAATTCTCTATTACAAAACTTCATGCTTTATATTTCACTCTTTCTCCTACAGTATTCATCCCTCTCCCTGTTAAAACTACAGAAGAGACTGGAACACTGTGTTTAAAACTGTTTAAAGAGGTTGTTACCTCTGAAGAAACTGTTTACATATGTGTTTCCTTTGTTCTCTTTGCTTGGCTGTATTTCTACAATGACTCGATATTACTTCAGCAATTTCTTTCCTCTTTGATGTGCCTTTCAAGGTGACTCACCTGACCAGAAAGAAAAGTGAGGGGAGAGTGTACGGGAGGATACAAGGAGTTAAATTATGACATGTATGATAGAATATTCCATAGGCACTTTTTGTTAGTGTGGGAAAGAGCATATAGTACCATGTGGGAAGCAATTTCTGAACTGCACATGCAGGAGACAAGAGGCCATCGGTGAGTGGGACCAAGCAGCATGCACTTGGAGACAATCCACCCACATTTATACCCTAGCTGGCTATGCAGAGGCTCTGCTACTTCATGTAAAGTGTGCTGCCTTATTGAGTCTCATCCTCATTAGTAAAATGGAGTGATAACAGCATCTGCCCCTTGGGGTTAGACTAGATAATTACAAAAGACGACAAAAAAACAATGGATTATTCTACCAAGGAGATGTTGGCCAGGGGATCCAAGCCCCCACAAAAGGTAAAGGCTCCTTGCCTCCAAACTGGGATATCTGCAGGAAGAAAGGCGATAAGGCCCTGCTGTTGAAGACCTGATGTAAACATGGGAAAGATGTATTGAGACCACACTTGCAAGTATACAGATGGTCTCTGGAATGCCAGAGAGTGTTACCAAAGGCCACTAAACCAATAAAGCAAATATAGGTCTCCTTGAGTCAAGCAAGACTCCTCCGTCAGCACCAGCTACACCTCACCTGCCTGGAAATACTGTGCAGCAGTGGCAGCCATATGTCTGTATATCCCAAATCTAATTGGCTATTAGCTCTCTCCTTGGAGGAATAACCCACGGCTGATGCCACAAGCTTACATCCTCTAATGGTTAGGAGATGTTATAAGCCACACGAAGACCCTGTCATACTTAACAGAAGAAAATGTAATTCATGGATTAACATACCATCCAAACATCTGTGTCTATACCAAAGTAACCTACCATAACAATTAGTACTGTTTAAATACCTATATATCTAATTGCGTGTGCTTCATTAGTAGGATCGAAAGGCTATATATTATACTGTTTAAATACCTATATATCTAATTGCATGTGCTTCATTAGTAGGATCGAAAGGTTATGCCTGGACAAGCTGGCAGCCCATGAAAGAAAACAGCCAGAATTGACTAGAGACCAAGACAACAGCTCCAGAGAAAGTAGACTGTTTTGCTTCTCATCCACCTGTGCCCCTTTTCTAAGCCTAGGGAACAATCTGCGGAAGAGGGGGCGTGGTAGAATGTAAGGGCTGCGATTGGGGTGAATGGTGAAACTACAACAATATAGACTGGACACTCATTTGATCAACTTGATTGAACATACAAGCCCCCCCTGCTGGATGGTGGGACCCATGAGCTGTGTGGGTTTGGGCACAACTGCTTGCAAATTGGTTTTACATGAAGGAAGCTTGTACTCACAAATTATCACTTATTGTTAAAAAAAATTAAAACAAAACAAAACAAGATAAACAGAGAAAGATGCAGAAAAGTTACGGCAGAATGCATGATCTGGGATGGGTAGGGGTGGGGTGGGGGGAAGGGAAGGGAAAGGAATATATGCCTGAACTGAATTGGAAAATGATGTATGAAATACACAAATCATCAATAAAAAAATAAAAAATAATAAAAAGATGACAAAAAAAGAAAAGAAAAACATCCACACATAAGGTCTACTCAAAAATAAACACAGAACTGAGGAGATAACTCCATTGGAAAGTGTTTGCCTTGCGAGTATGGCCAAGTTCAATCCCTAGAACCTATTAAAAAGAAAAAAAAAAAACCTGGCATGCATGTAATCCAGCAGGAGAGAGGTCAAGAAAGGCCCTGAGGCTTTCTGGCCAGCCAGAGAGCCACTTCCAGGCTAGTAAGAGACCATGTCTCAAAAAAATAAATGGTGGACGGCACCAAAATAACCACGCCTGATGTCATCCTCTATCCTCTGCATGCGCACACACAAATGCACTGGCACACATGAACACACACAAGAAGTATGTTTTGTCTATATAAATTATACCTCAGCCAAGTTGATTTTTTTAATACATACATGTAGACTAGGGAGATGGCTCAATGGTAAGATATCTGCTGCACAAACAAGATGGAAGTCCAAATCTCCAGAACCCACATAAATGTTAGGTGCATGTGGCAGCCTGCCTGTAATTCCAGCCTGGGAAAGCAGAGACAGGGCATCCCAGAGCAAGCTGGCTAGCAACACTACCTGTACTGGCCAGCTCGGAGCTTCAGTAAAAGATTCTGCCTCAAAAGGAATAAAGCAGAAGAGTGATCAAGGAAGATCAACCTGAGGCCTCTACAGAACATGTACATAATGCACATTGGGTTCACCCTCATACATACACATTTACACACATGAAAAAAATACCTTTAAAATATATACATCCACCCAAATGATGGCATGCTGCATGAATTCCATTTATACGAAACATCTAGAAGAGGTAAATCCTTAGAAATAGAACTCAGACTAGAGGTTGCCAGGCTCTAGCAAAGGAAAGACTAAAGAGTGATGATAAGCAAGGGTGGGCAGTGATACAAACACTTTGGAACTAGATAGAGGTGGTAGTCATACAACATGTGAATGTACTAACTACCACTTGAATGCTGCATCTCCAAAAGATATTTTTATTATGAATTTTGCCTCAGAAAAATAATGCATGCAAAACAACATATTTTACAAGAACATATACAGATAAAGGATATACACCAACATTCCAATGGTTGAGTAGAAATGGGAAATTAAGGAGAGTTAGAACAAACGAAAGTCACAAAATCATATAAGTCTAAGAAGACTTTGACCAGACTACTGTAACTGCAATCCATGAACTGGGGTTGCTGGAACTTTCTACATGGAGGACTAAGAAACTGTATCAATTAACGGCTTTTTATTTAAAAAAGAAAGAAAAACAAATGGCATTCAACTCTGTTCATTTTGCACTTACCGCTCCTACACATAGCTGTATAGAGCTGGCACCCTCTTACTCATAGTGTGCATAGCATCCTAAATCAGCCTGCACTGCAGCCCCGAGGATATACCAGGATCCACATTCTCAGCTTGCTTTCCTCAGTATTTTCCACTTGTCCATACACATGACAACATGATTTCATGCTGATCGGAATGGTGCACAATCACATAAACCAAAGTAAAACTCCATTCTAAGAGGCTTACAATTTTTTATACATCCTTCATAGCCAAACCTTTCCCACAAATCACTATCAAATGCCAAAAGAATCCAATCATACACATGTACCCACATGTACATACACACAGACACAGACACACACACACACACACACAAGCACGCGCGTGCGCACACGCAGGTACATTCATATCATTTGTACATCCTCCAAAATAAAGTTGATGTCATTTGATTTTATAGGGCAGGAAAAAAATGTTAGCTGGATAAAAGTTCATTGTGTCAAGTTGCCCCTTTCCTGTGACCACCTGGCCTTGCTGTCTGGATTAAGTTTAAAGACCTGGAATTTGTTCAGAAGATACATGCTGTGTCAGTAATAAGTACATGAAGCTGGCCTTGAGCTCCTGGATTTTCCAAGGACCATGTTAAAAACCCTACTTTTCTGTATCTATTTTCCGAACTTAAAACACCAGCATGTCACTTGCTTAAATCCAGTGTCTCTAACAGAGCTCTCAGGGATTTTGTTTTCATCAAAATAAACTAAAAGGCTGCCCTTTTAAATAATTAGTCATGAATGTCATTTGCCTTGAGGTGACAGAGGAGACAAACCTGACATTTGTTAAGAAACAGCAACTGTAAAGAATCACATAAGAGACAGTAAAGCCAGGGAATCCTTCCCTTCTAGGCAAAGTAAAGACTTGCATTCAGTTTAGAAACCCAAAACAAGGCTTTTATCAGGGTTGGGGTAGGCAGTAGGAGGCAGGAGTACAGCCTGGGTGGGGTCGGAGCAGCCTCTCCAGTGCACTTCCCAGCTCTCTTAGGCCTCACCAGAGAAGAGGTTCTGCTCAGTGCCAAGGGCAATCTGGCACTCTAAGGACTGGACGGTTATGCAATACAATTCTTATTCTTATTAATTTTTTTTTTTGCATAGCATCCCGCCCACAGGGCATTCCAATAAGCTCGGACAAAGGGAATCATTCAGAGTGGATAAAATCAGCACAGTGAGGTGAAACTCTGTAGCAAAAAGGAAAATGGAGAACAGGGGCTCTGATATGGACAGGCTCCCAAGACCTTCCCTATGTCCCCCAGACAATCTGCAGACTCGGTGAAAAATGGCAAGGTGACCAAATGGGTCAGGTGAAGAGTAGATCAATGAGAAGACAGCGAAGGCTCCTGGTGGCCCAAAGCGGATACAGCCTCACTCTGGGCTAACAGCAAACGATCTTCCATCCACCAGCTCAGGCTTGGCTTTGGGTTTTGTTTTTGTTTGTCTTAAGCTTAATTTTGTTTGTGGCCAGCTGTTTATTCTACTTGTTAAATAATAAGCCTAAGTCTCAAAATATTTTCCTAATTTATGACTTACTGGACTAATTTATTTGACAGAATAAGACCTGTGCCTGCACACCAAAAGCAGTGTTTGGCTGTTTCAAGCTCTCCTTGGAATTCCTGCAAGAAATCTCAGGATCTGGTGGTCCAGAAGAAGGGGCCAAATGCCTTTTTTTAGTGAGGTGAGTCAACTAATAAAATGGCAAATCGTCACCCTCGGGAAAAGCTATTATAAGCCACCTTCAAAAGGACTCATTATTCATGTGTGCACTTTCTACTTTCTAACTGCAGACTGATCCCACCCAGGCCAAATCATCTCATGAACAACCCAGTACTTTGATCTCCTGAGAAGGTCAAAGAAGGTCACCACTCTGTACCAGGCATTCCACACTTCGCTGTACAGGGAGGTTATTCCTTATCCAAGAAACCTTTCAAAAGTTAGCCAAGTGCTGGAGATGTAGCTCATTTTGGAATGCTTGTCTTGTATGCCAGAGCCCTCCTGGGTTCAATCCCAAACACACACCAAAAAAAGAGAGAGAAGTAAGGAGGGAGGGAAGAAGGGAGAGAAGAAGTGAGGGAAGAAGGGAGGGAGGGAAGGAGGGAAGAAGAGAGGGAGGGAGGGAGGGTGGGTCAGAGTCAGCTGGGCCCCTGGGGAAGGGTCTGGCAGGGTAGTGTCAGCCCCATCCCTAAGCAAGTTATGCTTTATAGGTAAAGCCACTCCTCACAGGCCTGGTAGGCATCATTTCCACAAAGCAGAACCTGGAGAATCTGAGTAAGCCCAAAGCCAAAAGCAGTATGATGGGCTTCAGTGCAGCTCTGCCCACCTTCAAAATCATCTCACTCTCCCAAGCCACCAGTGTTCCATACTAGATGCCTGGGAAGTAATGAGTCCCATCCTTTATCTCACACAGGGAGGGCCTACCATCACAGATCCATCAATTTCAACTTCCAATAGACAGTCACGATCATGAAAGGAGGTTCACCATGAGCTAGACTCAAAAATCACAGAAGGACCAGCATCAGGATATAGGAAGAGGGCAGGCTAATTGTTCCAACTTATTAATAATACTACTGTCAATACCTTCCTAAACAGCAGAAACACAGATCTGAAAAAATAAGTCATATAACTAACATTTCAGAAACTTCTCATATGAAGAGCAGATATTATCCTTTTCCTTGCCTTGTGGGCCACAAAACATGTATGCATACTTTTTAAATTAACTTTTCAAAAATTTTATCTGTATGTGTTTTCCTTGCATGTATTTAAGTGCACCATGTTCATACAATGCCTGTGGAAGCCAGAAGAGGGTGTCAGATACTCTGGAACTGGAGTTGCAGACAGTTGTTAGGTGCCATGTAGGTGCTGGAACCAAACCTGGGAACCTAGGACTTCTGCAAGAGCAGCTGGTGACCTTAACCACTGTGCCATCTCTCCAGCCCATGTGTGTGCATCTAATAGTCAAAGCCACCTGGTGGAACCTACTACTTAACTCAGGTAATATCCATGTTAACATGACTTAGAATAGCTTGCTAGCTAGCAGCAAATCATTTAAACTCTCTTCTGTGATATACATGGATAATATAAACTCCTGCTAGTATCACACTGCTACTAAACACATGGAAATCATTGGCATGGCTTTCCTGATGGGAATCCTCACGCAGACGACCACATGCTGGAAGAGGATGCACTGATGGCCCCGTGTTCTGCCCAGCAAAACCTGTCTTCTGAACTGTCAGCACTGCTGCTGTCACTTGCTGAAGGCCTGGGGGACAGCAGAAGGTTTTGTTTCATTTCAGCCTGCAGTGAACACCCAAATTAGAAAGAAACTGGTACAGAACCACAAAGGCTGAAAAATTCCCAAAGCAACGTATTAGGAAAGTTCCCTTTCACAATCTTTCCCGAGGAAATTGCTGTAAGTCCTACCATTAAAGAGTGGTCATGTGCACAGAAGCACCACATGTAGCAGACAAAAGACACGGACCCAGGGGCCAGCTCCTCCACTACCCACTTCTCTGAGGCAAATGGTCACCCAAAAGTCCTCAGAAACTCCTAAGCATGGAGAGGAAGGGCTCAGCATCAAAATCGATGGTGGCCTATTTCGCCAAAGGCAAACCCAAGCACAGAGAGATAAAGGACATAGAACACAATCCCTACCAGCTCTGCAAGAGTAAAGTGGTGATAAAGGCAGATTCCAAAAGGTTTAAAATTAAAGAGAGGAATGGATAGTCTAATTTGGACACAAGATCATCAGACAGTCAAAAGACAAATGGCTATTCATGTCGTCACTTAGCAGTAATTAAGTGGCCTGAGCCATGTCAAACTTTTTTGTACTCAGAACCTAAACCTCTGGAGTCATATTTACTGGAACAAAAGCTACCTAAGGTAAGCTTTGCGCCCAAGTGGCTGCAGAACAGAGCAGCTGGTAACTACCCTAAGAATCCTATCAGCCAAGAATTAGGATGGGCATTAGGACTGAATCTTGTATGACTAAGAATTTATTTAAACATGTTCACTGTATTTGCTTATTTACTGTATGTGTGTACACACAGGCATTCCAGTGCCACACCACATATGGAGGTCAGAGGACAACCTGTAGGAATCTCTGCTTTCACCACGTGGATCTAGGGAATCAAACTCAGATCATCAGGTTTAGCAGAAAGTGCCTTTACCCACTGAGCTATTTGGCTAGCCCAGAGTCATATTTTTGTACATTAGTAAGGGGGGGGGGGAGAAAAAGCAAAACAAAAACAGGAGCAGGCAGGAGAGCAGAAAGGGGGAAGCAGGTAGGAGGGGCCCCCGTTCACATTTGGGAGGCATAAGACAGTACTGGTGAGGAATAACTGAAAATTATTTGGAAAAGCAGATGAGGCCAAATAATGCAGGGCTTAAATAAGATGCAAAGAATAAAAAGTAAAAATAAGCCAGGCATGTTGGTACACACCTTTAATCCCAGCACTCGGGAGGCACAGGCAAGCGGATCTCTGTGAGTTCAAGACCAGTCTGGTCTACATAGCAAGTTCCAGGACATAGGGGCTATAAGATGACCCAGTCTCAAAAAGACCAAAAAATAAAAAAATAAAAAAATAAAAATAAAAATAAATAAGCCAAGTCCTCCACAACACAGACACATGAGATCAGCAAATCACTAAACATCACAGAGATTTGCTATTGCAAAGATCTTTGAAATGAAATCAAATATATTTGAGATTGTGACAGTGGTTCTCAACATACCAGAGAAGAGGGAATCTCAATCAAGGAATTCCCTCCACCAGATGGCCTGTGGGCATATCTTCAGGGCATTTCCCTGACTGCAAACTGGTGTTGGTGCCCCCAAGGTACTCCCGCTGGGCATGTGAGCCTGGGCTGTATAAGAACGGCAGCTGAACAAACCATGAAGAGTGAGTAAGCTGAGTTTTTCCATGGGTTTCTGCTTCAAGCTCCTGCCTTGAGTTCCTACCTTGGCTTCCTTCAGTAATAGACTACAACCTGTAACCTAAAAATACCTTTTCCACTGGGGAGATGGTTCAGTGGTTAAGTGCACCGACTGCTCTTACAGAAGACCCGGGGTTCGATTCCCAGCACCCACATGGCAGCTAAGAACCATCTTTAAGCCAGGTGTGGTGGCGCAAGCCTTTAATCCTAGCACTAAGGAGGCAGAGACAGGAGGATTTCTGTGAGTTCAAGGCCAGCCTTGGTCTACAGAGTGAATTCCAGGCCAGTTGGGGCTATAGAGAGACCCTGTCTCAAAAAAGTAAAAATTAAAAAAAAAAAACCTTTTCCTCCCCCCAACATGGTGTTTTATTATAGCTCACAGCAATAGAAAAGCAAATAGAAGAGGATGTTTTGTGCTTTTGTTGTTGTTCCTTTTCCACTGATTTATTTTATTTAGGAGAGAAGAATCCAAATAGTCTCACAGATTCACAGGTGAGCACCAACACTGTTTACTAACCTTGAAATGCAAGGGCTACAAAATATTCAAATAGAATCTTAGTTTTCTTACTAGCCCTCTGTGCCACCCAAAGCACTTTAGAGGCCCACACATGTCTTTTTATATCCAGTAAGTCATGAGGGGAAGGGTATCTCAGGTAGATTCAGATGCTTTCTGTACAGACAGTTCTTCACTCAAGATAGTTAAACTTAACAATTTTTCTACTTCATATGGTGCAAAAGCGATTATGCAGGCATATCAACAGTGCAAAGTTTTGAATTTTTCCCTTCTTCCTATGTGCAGTCACCTTCTGCAATATGAGGCAGCAGCAGTGTACATGATACCTGTGGTGGTCTGAGTAAAAAGTGCCTCCCTCCCCCAGCTCAAATATCTGAACACTTGGTCATTTGGTGGCACTGTTTAGGGAGAGGTTATGGAACCTTCAGGAGGCGTGGCCTAACTGGAGGAAGCACATCACTGGAGGGAGCCTTTGGGTGTTCAAAGCCTTGTGCCATTTCCAGATTTGCTCTCTCTGCTTCCCAGGCCTGCTTGAAGTTGTAAGTGCTCAGCTCTCTGCTCCTCCTGCCTTCCTGCCATGACAGACTTTTATTCCTCTGGAACCATAAGCCAAAACTTCTACAAGTTGCCTTGGTCACACTGTTTAATCACAGCAACAGAAAAGTAACTAATACAGCTTCCAGTAGCCCATGACATCAGGTGGGTAAAAACTAACACCACACTGTCCTAGATAGCGAAGCCACAGTGTTTGGTAGGTTGGGTATAAGAAAACAACATAATAAATTAGTCATAAAGAAAGGAAGAAGAAAAAAAAAGGAAGAGTTTCCATTTTCCTTTTTCTTTCCTTTCCGCTTTCCTAGTAATGTGTCATGGCACAGTGAAGCAATACAGAAAGACAGGGAAATTAAGGGGATACAGAAAAAAAAGAAGTCCCTCACTCTGGAATGCAATTTGCCTTTCCTGTTAAATAAAAAAACTTAACTTCTAAGCCAAATTTGTCTATAGATAAAATGCATGTTTTCCTTAAGACATCTCAAACAAGACCAATAACAGCAACAAATGAACTGTGCTTACTTATGGCCAGGATATTTATAACCTTGAGTCCTACCATATTAACACTCTTCTCATCCCTAAATCTAAATGCTGCAACTCCTAAAACCACATTAAAATGTCATTTACAAAAGGAAACTTTTTAAGAGAATTAAATAAACCAGCTCATAGAATTTTACTTTATCTAATTTTTAACTTTGTTTAATTTAAACCTTATTGTCAACTACATCCTTTGAATGAGGTAACTTAGAAACCAATCACTACATATATATGTGATATATATATCCATATATAGACATATATATACATATATATGCATATATATGTATATATATATATATATATATATATCCATTATATAGACACCAAATAGTGGTGACTCTCTCTCTCTGTTGAGAAGCCTAAACTCACATCTTGGACTACTATTATTCTTAGCTTCTCTCCCTCCTGCCCCCTACCCTACCCCCAGGCTTAAGCATGAGATTCATTCTGGCTTATCTTGAAATTCTTTTCTGCAGCATAGCCAAGAATTCAGCTTTATCTGAATGAAGGTCCCTAAGAGGGAAGGGAATTTGGAATTCTTCCTTTGGGTCCACAGTCCACAGTGTTTAGGGGTATATCTCAGCCTCTGTCTAGCATATGTGAGTTCCTGGGTTCAATTTCTACCAGAGAGAAAAAAAAAAGAAAAAGAAAAAAAATCAAGTAGATAAAAGCAGAAACCAGATTAAAGGACTTTGGCTCCTCTTCCTTCCTAACATCAAGGAAAGGGCCCAGGAGGCACCTGTGAAGTAGTAACAGTCTTCAAAAATTCTAACCAAAGCTGAGAAGCAACACACAGACGTTGAACATGCAGTAGAATTACCAATGCAAACTTTCCTGGGGCAAGAAGCACCCACTCTAAAGTAATCATGGTTAGAAAAGGACTTAGGGCCCAGTGCAACCATGTGCACCTGTAGTACCTGTACTCCTGTAGTATCTGTACTGAGCAGAGGCACAGGAACTGCTAGACAGACAGACAGACAGACAGACAGGCAAGCAGGTAGGAACGCAGGAGAGAGAAAGTTAAACTCAATCTGACTCTTCAGGCTTCCGGTTCCTCACTGGCTTGATATGTGCATGAATGAGATGTGGCTGGGGCTGGACCTCCAGCCACATGGATAGAGCACTGTATACATGCTCACAGCCCTAAGTTTCTCCATATATACATTGCATGGTTCTGTCAAGGAGAGGTTATGGACAGTCAAATAAAAGAGAAATCAAGTTATTTCATCGGAGCCAAAACAATTCAAAACAGTCCAAAAAAATGAAGGCCAGTATTTCCAAAGGCTGTTTGGGTTCCCACAAGTTCTAACTTTTGCTCTGTTTCAAAAGAGAAGTTTGTTTTACTTGAGTAAGATAACATAATTGTATATGTGTCTGAGAAGATTAAGAGTACACACACTGTCTCCCTGCCAGTTACATAGTTCCCTACACACGCGCGCGCGCGCGCGCGCACACACACACACACACACACACACACACACGAGATGAAACTGTGTTCATGTGCTTACCTAGCATTTACTAAAACCCTAGGTTCAATTCCCAAAATTGAACACTTAAGTTTAGTGCTTCCTGTAAAAATAATATGATGAACTTGCCCTGAGGGATGTCTGGGGACACTAGCTTGACTGGATAGGCCTTAACATAAAGGGCAGAATGCATGAAATTCATTAAGTAAACTATGGGATGGTGCTGCAAAAATAAAAAGTAAAGTAAAATGAACTACCTATCATTTTTCTGATAATGCAATCCCTTTTGCCTCTTAGGTCTGTTTCTTTTGCATTGAAATTATTTACCTCATTAAATCATAATGAACTACTATTGATTTCTGCCCAGGCAGGCAAATGACCATGTAAGCAGGATAATGGGAGATAAAAAAAAAAAATTCCACTACAACCAGAATACCTTTGTTCAGATGCACAAGTCCATTAAATTCACATCCTGTGGTCATCTGTGGAGTTCTTAAAACAATGGTAAATTTAGTTACTGAGAACAACAAAAAACATTATTGTTTCTTTTCATTATTTCTCTTCTATGCTGAATGTTTTATACGCTGATGGTCTCCAAGTTCAGGGCTTGCTTACAAGATAAAAGTGTGATATTTTTATATACTCATATCAAAAGAGTGATGCACACACTCTGGTAGCATTAACACTGAGCCCATTTTGTATATAGTTTTGTTGAATTTTTGTGTATTTCATACATAACATCTTTAGTTCCCCTTCGCTATTGGCACCATTCCATAGCGCCACCACCACTGGATTTCACGCATTCTGTCATTTATGCTAAGGCCTATCAAGTCAAGTTAGTGTCCCCAGACATCCTTCAGTGAAAGTGCATCCCATGTGTTTTTATAAGAAGCACTAAACTTCAGAAACTTTTTATGAACAGAATTGCCAAGTCTGACAAAAACACTACCGTCTCTCACTTCAATTTTGTCTTGGAACAAAGTTTGAACAATGGCGGGGATTTTGCAGAGTGAATTAGAAATCCCTTCCTTTAGGACAGACTATAGAATATGCTGTCCATCAAAGGCAGGACTTTGGAGATGGGTGCCCGATTCTGCATGTTTCGTGCCTCTACTAGAGAATGCCCTCAGTAGCTTCTAACTTCCCCATCAGCTTTTCTCCTTCAGACTTCCCAAGTTTTTTAACTCAGAGAGAGCTTCCTCTTCCTATCACCAAAGTGTAGCAATGTTCAGCACAAACCAAGTTTGAAGAAGAGCCAATGGAAAAAAGGAAGATAATCTGCCTGTTTCAGGTAAAAGTAGAGACAGAAATTCTGTTCTCAGCTGGTCTGCTACGTTCAGGCCTTTATAAACAACACTCAACATCCCACCTCTAGATGAAGAGCTACAGGCAACCAGTGATTGCTGAGGGAGGAAAAACTCAGTTTTCTCCCAGGAAAAGTTCCCTTATAGGTTATCTAAGTAATTCAGCACTAAACACATGCATATGAGCAGCACTAAATGCACTCAGTGCATACACACATACACACACACACTCACGTGCCACACCCCAATAATAATCAAAAAAGAGGACAAAAAAATGAGAGGAAGGGGAGGATGTGGGAGGAGTTGGAGGAGAAGGGTGGAAATGAGGAAATGATGTAAATACAGTGTTTATGTACGAATTCTAAAAATACACCTGATAATACAAATAAAAAGGGACAGTCACCACTTTCCCAGTCCCTTTTACATCATTTGGGAAGCACAGGTCCATTTTCTTAAACCTGTTTCCTCAGGACAAAGCTTCCCAGACCAGCTGATGCCTTGAACTGTATGACACGGGATGACAGGCGTATTCATAGAGGGATATGTTTTTACCTTTGAGTCTCCTTCCTTTTATATTTTTAACAGTCAGCTTGTTTGCTCTGATTTTTCAGGCTGGTCTTAGTGTTGGGAACTATACCCTCAAGTCCTACGTTGTTTTGTTTGTTTGTTTGTTTGTTTGTTTGTTTTCCCTTGACTACAGAATCCCTTCTATAATGAAATCCATGCCCAATTCATAGCAATCAATACAATAACACTAACAATTTTTTTAAAAAGCTTCCCAATGTCCCCATCACTGATTTAGGCAGATGGCAGGCCAGAAGGATTTCTGCTTTATGTAATTTATTTATCAATTTTACTTTTAGGTGGTGTGAATGGCAGAAGGATGATGTGAGAAAGACAGTAGAGAGTACTTTAAGATCCCTGATCTTCTCAGATCAGCTCTGGGTTTCTTTCTACCAATGTAGTAGCTTAATTATTATGAAGATACATAAAAATTAGTTTGAAGTACAGGCAATTCTATACCTGATTTTCTTATTCATGAAACACTTAAATAAGCTCTTGAATTATCATAATATTGTTTCCTAATTCCTTAAAAGAAATATATTCAAATATTACATAAATGTGTAAAAATGCTGTCACTAGAATATAAAGCTTAGAGGGAGAATCCTTATCTATCTTAAGCATTATACAGAATGTACCAAATTATTTATTGAATGACAGTGAATTACTGGTCAGGTACTGAAGCAAGAGAAGAGTAGATATGGACAACATGACAGTAAAGGTCCTCACAGACAGTACCTTACATGTAAACAAGGCTGGTTAGCAGTAAATACAACTGCCTCCCTCAATTGTTTTAAGGATTGAGTTATAGCTATGAAAATTTTTTTCAAATACAATTTTTATTGAAGCTTTGTGCATTTCATACAACATTATAGCTATGAAAAAATTTTAAACCCAAGAGCTGAGATACACTACTTTCTCAGTGATCATTATTATTATCCTCATCCTCATTTTTACTTATACATTAGAAATTCATGACTGCTCATTCTTTTAACCTCCAGAAAAATAGTGTGACAATCCTGCACTTGCTGATGAAGTACCATGAGATCAAATAACTCACAGTGACAAGGCACAAATGATGCCACTGGGATTGGAACTAGAGTTTTCCTAGCTTCATCTCTAAGTGCCAAGGGATGGAATTTAAAAATCAGGACCTTTTTTCTGTAAATTCACCCTTTTCCCTGAGTGCTTGAGAATTTTAAAGGCAGGGAGAAGCCAAAGCACAGGTGGCAACAGGAACCCCAGGAAGGGCAAGAGCTGTGCAACCCAGACAGTACTGGGTTCAAATGCAGCTGTGTGACCTTCAACAGTCCTCGAAAGAAACAATGCAAGCCTCAGACATGAAATACGCAAGTACTCAGTCTCCTCTGTGGACAGTAATTTCACCCTAAGTGTTTGTATCAGAATCATCCCACCATCCAAAGACTAAAGATAGGAGTTCAAATCTGAGATCACCATAGGCTACACAGCAAGACCATCTTAAAATAATATAGTAATAATAATCAGCTTGTTGGCTTGAATTGCTCTCAAAAGCCCTTGAGCATACAAATGTCTTCTGGACATCTTCTCAATGATTACAGCATAGGATATAATATGACATCCTTCAAGAGTCAAATAACATACATATGTAATGAGTAATTTTATATATGAACACAAATATACCTTTACCTCCACACAAATGAAGAAAAATTATACTGTATAGTCATATGGTCTATCTAATCATAATAATGTACATTTTGGCCCTATAAAAGGACAGAAAAAAAGAGTGAAATGAAAATTAAAGCCAAAATAAAACGAGGGTTTAAAAAAAAAAAAGCAATTTTCTTAGAGCATTGCACATTACAGTAACTGAAGAGGAATATATATATATATATATATATATATATATTCACAAGCAGCAGAAAAGAATAAACAAGGGGACATACAGATATAGATATAAATACAAAGTGTTAAGACTTCTTATTTGAATCCAGAAATACAGTAAGCAACCAAATGTAAAATAAAATAATAGGTAAATTCTTTTAATTTTCCACAAAATGGTAACTAAATGAAAGCTCATTTACAAATACACTCTAAACCAGGCTCTCAATAATTGTCAACTCCCTACAAAGCAATCAGAGATTAACATGCCTTGGGGCTAACGAAAGGCTAAATTGCCTGTGTTCTTACCCAAAAGGATTTAAAAGATTTTTTCTCCTGAATAATAAACAATATTGCAAAGTCTTTTATTAAAGTAATAATGTTTAAATATGCTTACAGACAAAAATGACATTTTAAAGCAGATTTTAAAAGGTATTCAAAACTACTAGAAGAAACATTCTAAAATGCAATCTGACCATTCAGTGGCCCTTTCCCAACAGGCTGGTCTTACTCTTTCTGTACCCAACAAAAATTCCCACCACATGATAATTAAAACAATCTTTTGGTAAACAGGAGCTTAAATGCTGCCTTTCAAATCAGATTACATTTCAAGTGATCCGAAACCAAACTCAAACTAAGACAGCATTTCATGAACAGGTTCCTCACTTAAAGAAATAACAAGGAAACTGCCCTTTGAGGTTCTAAGGAAAAGACTTCAAGGTTAAGAACTCAGCTGCTAGCTGGCTTTCAACCTGCTAGTGCTAACCACCAGGGCTTTAAAGTAAGTGAGAATGAGGCTCAGCAGGGAGGAGATAAAAAAACAAAAGGGATACTAGATAGTGACCCTCAAGAAGATGAACTCTTCCAAAGGGCTGCTAACAAGCTTTCATCCCAGACACTGAACCAGACTGCCAAATACAGCATAACATTTGGGAGGATCAGATTCTCTTCCTAATATCCTTGAAGAGGATACTGCTGAGAAAAACTATGGACACAAGATTTCTTCCTGGAGTATCAGGTTCCAGGCCCATTTTCAGAACCTCGCTGTCACTGCATAAACAGGATGAGCTATTGCATAGTTCCCTAACTCCAGCAGAAAAAGAAAAACTCCCAAAGTTCAGGTATCAGCATTTCAGAGTTTAAGATAATTTACAACTGACATTGAGCAAAAGTTTTCAAATTTATACTCTATATAGGAAAAGGGAGGTCAATTCTAAGGAAGTATTTAGTTACTAAAAATATAAATACATTTTTTTTCAAGCACATCTTAAGTGCATGCTTCTTAAATTAAAAAGGACATTAGGTCTGGATGGCATTTTGCTAATTAGAGGTGATTTTCATTCATTCATCCTGGCCCTCTGCCCCATCCCCTCCATTCCTCAGTGCCATCTCAGGTAGTCCATTATTACTTAGGAATAATATTACATAAATTGGAATTTCACATGTGGCACTGGCTACACCTGAGGCTCCTGCCCAGCTTCTGAAGTTATCCCTTATTAAAGAGGTATGCCTGCCTTTAAGACAGGCAGCCCCAAAAGTGATTTGGGTTCAGGCAAGCCTCAAATGAGGCAAGTAGAATGTATAAAACAGGGGGAAGAGGCAGAGTAGACAAGGAAACCAGATCATAAACGTAAACGAAGCAGGCAGGCAGACAGGAACAAAAATCTAACACACACACACACACACACACACACACACACACACACACACACGATGGTAAGTTAGGGGATCCAGACTAGACAGGACCCAAAAATTCCTGCTGCTAAGGTGGCATGGACCTCCAGGGTCCAGGACAATACATTTTCACTAAAAGTTCCAAAGCTTTAAATAAATTTTCAGCTTTTCCTGGACTCCTACAAAGCCTGGAATTGTGGGTAACAGTTTTAGCATCCTATTCCCATATTGATTCCTATAAAGAGCATCCCATTGCCTGGGTAGTTTTAATGAGTTTCTATTCCTTATAACCAAAAGGAGATGTTAATCAATTTTGTTATATTCTATAATCTAGATTCATCACCAATTCAGAAAAGCTTTCCATAAATTTCTTCATAGCAATAAACTTTGTGGTATTTCATTTTAATTCTACAACTACTCTCTAAACTCAGATGACAATTTTCCTCTTTTCCAATTGACTACCACCAACCTACCCACCATTTTCTCTTCCTAGTCAGACATATGTTGAGTCTCAGTAACATCTTGTCTCTCAAACTTCTTATGGGCTGATGTATACCCACCAAAATTCAGGTGCTCAAGCACCAACCCCCAATGTAGAGACAAGGCTTCTAAGGAGGTAATTAAGGTTTGGGGCAGGGGTGGAGCAATGGCTCACAGTGAACAGTAAGGTAGGAAATAAGGCAAAATACCTTTTTTTTTAGTTCCCCTTTAGCTCTAAGAGCCTGAAATGGGGCAAATAAGCAGATAATTATTACAAAAATTGCAGAGAATGTTCATAGAACTATCCAAAATACAAATACCAAATATATATATATATACATATGTATATATATATACATATATGTATGTAGATATATATATATGCATATATATATGCATGCATATATCTACATATATATATGTAGATATATATATATATATATATATATATACCACAGAAATACTGAAAGCCTAGAAATTATCAGTAAGTTCATCAATAAAGGGACAGGTTAAATAATTAAAGGTACCCATAGCACAAAATTGGATCTAATATAGGAATATTTTAAGTAGATATGGATCTATGAGGGATGACCAGAATGTACAGTCAATTCTGAAATCTATACATTTTAGTAGAAATGTAGACAGAAAATATACAGAAGTCACTACACAAACAATAGGTGCATGTATATATAACATTTTTAGTTTTGAGTTGGAGTCTTTCTGTAGTCCCAGCTGTCCTGGAATTCACTATGTAGAGCAGGATGACCTTAATTTCTCAGATATCTGCCTGCTTCTGCCTCCAGAGCACTGGAATTAAAGGTGTGCACCACCATGTGTAGCTTGTTGTATATATAACTTTTTTAAAGTAAAACACGTAAGTTACAGAATAGTAAGTGTAGTTAACACATTATACATATAATAATTGCATTTTGGAATTATATATTTGTATGTATGATGTATGTATATGTATGTCTATAAATATATACACAAAAACTTGATGTATTACCCACAGAACTAGCCATAGAGATTATCTCTAGTCAATGGAAATATGGAAACTGAGTTACTTTTCACCTGCTAAATACTAACGTATTATAGCACTATAATTAATTTTTTAAGTGTATGAGTGCTCTGCCTGTGGCACATATGTAAGTGCACTGAGTCATGCACTGCCTAAAGACAAAAGAGGGTATCAGATCCCCTGGAATTGAAGTTACAACAGTTGTTATCCCCCATGTGAGTGCTGTGATTCAAACCCTGGTCTTCTGCAAGAACAGTCAGTGTGCTTATTAACCCTTGAGCCATCTCTTCAGCCCCTATATCACTATAGTTTATATCTTTTTAAAAAACAAAATAAAGGTTATTCATGTCAATATCCACTTTATTCTTTTATTTTAATACTATAAATATTCAACATTCATATTATTAAATTCCCAGATTCATTTGTTGTCCATGGCCACAATTTAGCTAGTTCTATAAATTAATATCATGCATTTAATCAATCTGGAAAATACATTGTCAGTTCTAGGTTTAGATGAAAAGTCAGTATGAAATCCAAACGTTGCTGGGCGTGGTGGCGCACGCCTTTAATCCTAGCACTTGGGAGGCAGAGGCAGGCGGATCTTTTTGAGTTCAAGGCCAGTTTGGTCTACAGAGTGAGTTCCAGGACAGCTGAGACTACAGGGAGACCCTGTCTCGAAAAGAGCAAAAAAAAGAAATCCAAAAGTTATTGCTATGCCCAGACATACCTACAAGCAATATGCAAGTTATATATATATATATATATATATATATATATATGGATATGAGTGTATGTATATGTGCGTGTGTGTATATATATGTGTCTTCATGTCTATGTGTGTGTGTGTATGTGTGTGTGTCTGTGTCTCTGTGTATTTATCTGTGTGTACCTATGTGGATGTGTCTATGTGTATATGTCTGTGTGTCTCTGTATATGTTTATATGTGTTTATGTCTGTATCTCTGTGTATGTGTGTGTCTGCATGTATGTCTATGTGTGTGTCTTTGTGTCTATGTGTGTGTGTCTGTATATGTTTTTATGTGTTTATGTCTGTGTGTGTGTGTGTGTGTGTGTGTGTGTGTGTATTGCTGGAGCCCGAAACCAGGAGCCCTTCTGGAGGGCTCTAACCACTGATTTATACCTTCAACCTGGAAAGTTCACCTTTTCTTTCCTTTTCTTTAAGCCAGCACTATAAAGCTCCACTTCCAATAAGGAAAGTACCAAATAGCAGAAAAAGATAGTACACAATACAAGTGTACACAGAGGACAAAGGCAAAGAATGTGATAGTAACTTTGAGGACCGTTACATAATAACATACACGTAAGATTATATTCAATACATTCTATGATTCTGAAAACGTTTACATGAGAAAAAACACATTTCCAGTCTCTTTTCCAATAGTATCCAAAGTACATGTGACTATAAATGTATACTAAGTTATCAAAGAGCAAATCACTCTGGACAAGCAAGAATTAATCTAAAAATGGTTTATTTTTCTTGCTCTAAACAAATTATATGTGATAGTCCTAAAAATGAAGAACAAAAAGACCTGACAAGTTCCAAAAATATCAGTTCACATTGTTTTCCACTCAATTCCCCATTTCAACTTATACTGCTAAACCAAATTCAAACAGTACCTATCTAGGTGGGCTTTTCTCATCGTGTTCATCAGTACTGCACAAATTTTCTAAAATGATCATGCACGTCTATGACTGATTATTTGTATATACAATGTAAGCTGAAGATAAACCTGGGAGTTGTTTATAGCTGCAGAAGCACACAGACTGTTATTTTCTCAAAGATTTTTCTTTAGAAATCACCACTGAACAAACCCAGGATTCTCCACAGTGCTGGTCCCACCTCCTGATGTTTCCTCTTTGTAACACAAGTCATTTTGCATTTAAATCTCTAACTTTATAAAGTTAGCACCTAGCCCTCTTCCTACCACTAAAAGCACATATTTTATGATAAGCGTCTTTTACTAGAAAAACATTGCAATTTCATAAAAGGTGAAATTACACATCTCCTTTCATTCCTCTATTGTGCCACTGGTAAAGTAAGGAAAATGGACAACATCTATTAATAACTGTTACTAGGTTTCCAGTCTTGAGAGCTTGTTTGGAGATTCTAACCCATGGAGGCGGAAGCACAGCTGTTTAGTGTCCTTGATAGAAGAAAGGTCCTTCTCTATACAGGAAGATCTACTTAGAGCTCCAGGTTTCAAGAGGGCTAAGGAGTGGTGAGGAAGGAGACAGATGCCAAGTATCCAAAGTAGCCAAATCAAGCCTGGGACAGGTGTCACTGTCAAATTCCCCCTCACATCCTAGGCTTCCAGTCTTTCTATCCTAATGAGCTGACAATTCCTTCTAAAAAACCAGCAATAAGGTATTGCTGGACTGTCTTCAAAGTAAAGAAACTTGGGGCTGGAGAGATAGCCTAGTGGTTAAGAGCGCCGAGCCGCTCTTACAGAGGACCCAGGTTCGATCCCCAGCACCCACATGGCGGCCGAGAACCATCTGAAACTCCAATTCCAGGAGAACTCCATTTGCAGGGGAATCCGAGACCCTCTTCTGACCTCCGCGGCATTGCATGACATGGGTGCACAAACTTGCATGCAGACAGTACATTCATACACAAACAGAAATAAAAAATTTTAAAAAATTAAAAAAAAACAAAGTAAAGAAACTTTATTAATTATCTAAGCAACAATCTGCCTTTAAATTGAGCAATGCATAGAAAACATGCTATTTTGGGGACTGTGACAGACCTAGCTCACTGACTTTTAGGTGTCAGGAGAAATAATTATATATGCATGCAAACAACCTAGATTTTTTAATGTGGTGTTGAGTTTTCAGAAAATCTGGAATAAAGTAACTAAAGGCTAAAAAGAGGTCAGTTCCACTTGTTCTCTCCCTTCTCCCTCACTTCAAATGTCACATTAGAATTAGCATCTTGAGTTTTTTTTAGTAAATTACATATCCCAAAAGCCAATTTTATAGCAAAATCACTCTGATGGTAGTTTAACAGTAAATTAGTCTTTGAGCCCTGTAGTCAATGGCACTATAGTAACCATGGAGAATGTAGTCAGGTAACTGGTGACCTCTACCACAATAAGTACTAAGAGTTCAGGCTGGAGGGTAGCTCAGGGGTCGAGCTCTCATCTAGTATGTCAGTATATGAGAGGTTCTGCCTTCCATCCCTAGCACTGTTCATTTACAAAAAGTAAGTAAAAACTAAGTAATATAATAATAAAATACTTATTCAAAGAAAAATCACTACCACTTGAAACATTTTGGGAATTATCTATTGAGTCAAGTGGACACCTCTTACCATATCCACTTAAAGGAAACACTTTATATATTCTGATGAGATTAATTTTAATGGATCAATCACACTACATAAGGTTAGTTGTTGTTTTTCTTATTTTGGTCCCTCACTTTGTTTTAGTTAGCTCCAAACTAAACAAGGGGCTATTTAGTTTAAGACAAATATAAACAGGTAAAAATAATTTTATTTTTAAAAAGAATGACTAAAGCAGTAGTAAAACTGTATCAAACTTCAATATACTCTAGTGACTGGAGCTTCAGTGCCCACTTCTCCTTTAGGAGAATTTAAACACAATCAGAGTTACAAAGCTGCCCAGATTAGCGGCTTCTGGCAGGATCTGAAGAACAAGAGGAGGAGACAGAATGATGGTGCCCACAGGTAGGCTGATGGTGCACACTGGTAGGCTGATGCTGTGCACTGGTAGGCTGATGGTGCACACTGGTAGGCTGATGCTGCGCACTGGTAGGCTGATGGTGCACCCTGGTAGGCTGATGGTGAGCACTGGTAGGCTGATGGTGCGCACTGGTAGGCTGATGGTGAGCACTGGTAGGCTGATGGTACGCACTGGTAGGCTGATGGTGCGCACTGGTAGGCTGATGGTGCGCACTGGTAGGCTGATGGTGCGCACTGGTAGGCTGATGGTGCGCACTGATAGGCTGATGGTGCACACTGGTAGGCTGATGGTGTGCACTGGTAGGCTCATGGTGCACACTGGTAGGCTGATGGTGCGCACTGGTAGGCTGATGGTGTGCACTGGTAGGCTCATGGTGTGCACTGGTAGGCTCATGGTGAGCAATGGTAGGCTGATGGTGCTTACTGGTAGGCCCCACACTTGGGAAACAAAGGCAGGAGGGTCAGGAGTTCAAGGCCATCATCATCGGCTACATGGACAGTTAATAGCCATCCAGGGCTACTTGAGACCCTGCCTTAGAACATGAAACTGGAGCCTGCAGACGAAGTTCTGTGCCTGAAGGACAGTAATCAGGTAGCCCTTCTGAAGCTGAGCACCCCATCATCTCTTACTCTGAGAAGGTGTCAACGTTACTTTTTAAACAACTGTATTTAGTTAAGGTAAACAATTTAGTCTGATTATGACTAATACCCAAATACTATTTTTAAATTCCTGCTAATAACAATTTGAAGGTACATAGAAACATTTCCACTAGTCCCATTTGACCTCCACACTACCAGGAAAAGTGCCTTATGAAACACGCTCCAGCAATCGCTCTGGTGCTGGCACTCCACAAACCTGAAAGGCCACTGGCTAGAAAGAAAAATTTTTTAAGGATTAAACAGTAAAACGTTCTCTGTTACAGGCCTGTTCACTGAATGTGAAAAACACTGACTGCTCCTGACTTGCCTCAAATTAAACCCTGCTAATCTTCCTGTACAGATTTCTTCTACCCAAGTCATTAATTCCCTCTCCTACCAAGACAGGTATCTATCTCTCCCCAAACAGTGGATGGGACGACTTTGTGTTCGAGGGCTAACTTACACACTGGGTGTTTATTTCTTTTGTGAGCTATGTCTTTGAATAAAACATTAATCCTTTAATCACTCAGATATCAAAATGATTATTTTTTTTTCATCTCCAGCACCCTAAAAGGTTTCTAACTCAAAGAAAAGGAAGAAATTATTACTCAAATTCACAGGAAGTACCAAAGATAAATAAAGTTGTTATTTTTCCTAAAGAAGGTTAATTTTCAGAAACTCTAAGTTCATCCTCCATGCCCCCTCTCCTCAAGAACTAGTCAGTTCTCCTTTTATAACTTGAAAGACAGTAAGTCAGCTGAAGTCATACAGACTACCACATGCATCCAATCCCCAGATTCTACAATGTATGTTCCTTCATTTTTTGCTTGCTTGCTTATTCATTTGTTTAGAAATTAGTGCTTCTAAAAACAATGAATTATCATTTGGAAAGAATCTCTATGTTTATAGAACGACAAGAACATTTCCAAAATGAATTAAATGGCTAAAGAGATGGCTCAGTGCTTAAGAGTGCATTCTGTTATTCCAAAGGACCGGCTCACAACTTCCTATAACTCCAGTATCCATGGATCTGACACCCTCTGGCCCTCCCTAGGCACTTGCACCCACATGGTACATATAAACTCACACAGGCCTCTTATCAGATATTTGGACACAACAAAATGAGAAATGTAATATACCATCCAACATAGTTCCATCAAAATTTCTATGACAGTAACATAATTTGAGTTTGTATTGTCCAACTGGGCAGTCATCTGCCATAACAGGCTGTTGAGTCCTTGAAATGGAGAGGGTAAGGAAATGACTGTGCTATGGGTTGAATCTGAAATGACTCCCAAAGGCTCATGTTTTGAATGTGCTATTTTGAAGACTATAGAGCATTATGGAGGAAGGACCTGGCTGGCAGAAGTACATCACTAGCGGTGGGTCTTTAAAGGTTATCCCAGGCCCTGATTCCAGCCTTCTCTTTCTACTTCTTTGTTCACAGAAATGTGAAGCACTTTTACCACATGTTCTTGCCTCCATGAGCTCTGCCACATTCCCTGCTACAGTGAAACCATGAGCCAAGATTTTCCTCCCTCAAGTTTCTGAGTGATTTTGATCACAGTGATAGGAAAAGTAACTAACACAGACTGTATCTTACCTTCTTAATTTTATTTAATTCAAATGGATACAGGTACATAGAGATCACATCCACCCTCTAGAATGCTGTTGCCACTCTAATGGTTATAATATGCTGACCTTGCTCAACCCACAAGCTGAAAGTCTATGTGTTTCAGGTATTTTCCTCACAAGCTGCTCTTTAGCCTTTGTGTACATTGGTGTACATACACACACACACACACAGCCACCTCCCCACTCCCACCCCCCCCCCCCCCCCCCACCCCCCCCCCCCCCCCCCAAAAAAAAAAAGGACCCCCCACCAAAAAAAAACCCCCCCCCCCCCGGAAAAAGAAGAAAAACCCCCCCACTGATAGGTTAATAACTAAATAGGAATCTTTTTAATGTGTGGTCTACACATATATATTATATATCGTATATATAATATATATATATATATTGGTCTTTTTGAGACAGGGTCTCCCTGTAGCCCCAACTGTCCTGGAACTCACTCTGTAGACCAGGCCAGCCTTGAACTCACAAAGATCCGCCTGCCTCTGCCTCCCAAGCGCTAAGATTAAAGGCATGCGCCACTATGCCCAGCTGTATAAACCAGTTTACATGTTAACCATACCCTGATAAAAATATCTCAAAATCTTTTAACATGTCTAAAGATGTAAAATTTTAAGTGTGATTTCTAAGGTTCAATATATTGTCAGCTATACAGCTATTCTCTTAAAGTCACAGTTAATAAATTCTGTTTGGGGTTTTGATTTCTTTCTGGTTTGCTCTTGTGCTAGAGATCAAACCTGGGGCCTCACACATGCTACCCTGGAGCTACATCCCCAGCACAGGGCTAGTGACATTTCCAACTTCTTTCTTCTCATCAACGAGGAGCAATATGATGTGAGTAAAAGAAAATGCCAAACTAGGTAGCCATGAGCCTGGGAGCCTAAGGACTTGAGGTCCACAGGCAGAGTCTTCAGTTATAAAGTAAAGGTGCTGGGATGGGCTTTTTTTCTCTGATCTCTTCCAGAAGTGAATTTCCTTATTCCCCCTCACATTCATGCCATCTTTCACTTGGGAATTTACAGAAGTCAGCAGGAACCTACACCCCCTTCCCTAGAAATCCTCCTCTGCTGCTGCTCCTCTTGTGTTTTCCTAGTCGCCCTATAGTTATAAAGGTGTATAGTGACAACAAAGGGAAGAAAGAAGAGATGAAAGGAGTATGGGGGAGGGATAAGAGGAATGAGGAGGGAAGGAGAGAGGGAGGGAGGGAGGGATAGGAGGGTAGATTCTATAAATATAAGGCAGTACAAAGGAGGTCAGCAAGGACCAACACAGAAAATGTAATCTCTTCAATGGCCAAACTAAACAGGGCAGGAAAGAAAGCATCTGGACTGTCCCTTATTACATCCCCAGTACAAACTGATACTTCCAGTTCAAAACAAGATCATGAATCTATCTAAGACCATCACCATTAACAGAGTGACTATGAGAAGTCTCAGGCTGTCACAGGTCAGTGGCTTTCAAAGTACTCCCCAAGGAAGATCAGCTATCTACTTACATGCAGAGTCATCTACCTCTGCTTCTGGCGCACAGTTCTAATAGTGGCTAAAGGTTGGAAACCTGAAAAACACCATAAATGTCACCATAATTTACATTTTTTTTATTTTTATTTTTTTGAGACGGGGTCTCCCTATAGCCCCAGCTGACCTGGAACTCACTCTGTAAACCAGGCTGACCTTGAACTCACAGAGCTCCGCCTGCCTCTGCCTCCCAAGTGCTGGGATTAAAGGCATGCAGCATGTAGGTGCTGGGAATCGAACTTGGCTCCTCTGCAAGAGCAGTTGGTGCTCTTACCACTGAGCCATCTCTCCAGCCCCAATATTCTTACCTGAGAGAAGAACCACATGTATACCCCTAATCTAGACTCCTGAAAGTTATACTAAATGTCACTTACCTCAAAAAGAGCTGGAATAAAATGTATATTGCCATCTCTACTAGTTCTACCTTAAAATGACATTTTCCCATAAATATACAATTAGTTTATGGTCAATTCATGTACTTCCTTCAATGCCTAAGATATTTCTTATCACTAAGCCAAAATTATTCTTAAATTACATGTGAGAAGAAACTTGAAATAAATACTTGAGCATTTACTCACATTGGATTCCTACTTGTATATCTCAATTCCAGAACTAAAGCTTTGCCTAGCCATTCTCTAAGAGACCTATTTCTCTTTTGCTTTCCAGTTAAACCAAGTCTGAAATGCCACCTTAATTAATAAACTGGATTCTTCTCTAGTATCAAAAATGTGTCCAAATGAACAGCAGATTTGGAAAAAGAACCCTTGGAACACTTGAATCACTTCAGGCATCTTGGAGTTATTTGGTATAATGGCAAAAAACAAAATTATCCTGAGGGAAAACAAAACCTCACATGATGACACAGGGAATTCTGTTTAAGTAAGGGAAAAGAATCTTTTCTGAAAGACACACTCCAGGAGTTACAACATACATTAGGTTAGTTTTTGACTTCCGAGTCAAGCCTAGTACAATGGTCTTGGCATGTATCGCCCCCATTCTACCAGTCCTGGTCCATTTTGATTTATAAGATTAAAACTCCTGCCTTTGTAACAAACTCTGGAACCTTACTGTTTATAGTTCTGCTCCTATGTTTTGTCTATGTCTCTGATCTTCTCTGGTAGCCCTGAATTCTACATAGCATGTGACTCCAAAGATCTTCAAGATGAGAGTGAGATGTAAACACACAAACAGCAAGAAATCACTGGTGGATTCGAGGAAGGAAGCGAGGACCAGGGCGGCTGAGGAGAGGCGTGCAGGGCATCCCTCCCAGCCCAACAACAGCCAAGCACAAAGCTGAGGAACCAGGGCAGGCAGCTCTCATCCCTTCAGCCCACACAAGCCACTTCCTGCTTCAGTTCTATGAATCAGGGGGGAAGACCTCCACCCTGCTCCTCAGGTAGGAGGTAGAGGTACTAAAAGTGCTTACTCTTGATCTTCAGGATTAATGAGCCAATTTCTACAGAGCCCTTTAAGCTGATTGGCCCAAATGCAACTGAGCAACAACCATCAAAGGCAAGATCAAACCCTCAGGATCCAAAAAGGCAAACTTAGATGTCAGGCAATGACATTTGTCCCCAGAACACAGGCTTTCATCCAGAAAACAATGACTAAATACTGAATATGTAAGTATGAGGCATGAAGACGGTAAACTGTCCTCAAGGAGGCTTGAGCTATCCAGGGCCAGGATGGACACTCAGGAAACAATCTTCCTAAGGATGTGAAAGATACAAGAGGAGGACCAGAAGGGAGGAGGGAGAAGAGCTGGGGACAGAAACTGTTTTATGAAGAGAAATCACTTATTCAGGTTTTTTTGAAAGGGCCCAGAACAGATGGTACTTACATGGGTTCATTCCAAGTATGAACATGCACCAACATACACATTATCTTGCATATGCACACTTTTTTAATACATTCACTGTACAGGTACATTGTCAACATGAATACTGCAGTACAAAGCAAGAGAGTAAAACTTAAAAGGAGAAACACAGCACTCTGGTATATAGATAAAACGAAGGTAGTAGAAAGGTGTTGCAAGCATAAAAAACTGTAACCAACAGAGGCTAGGGAGGCAGGCATAAGGCATTTCAGCCTGGGAACCACATGATAAGCATTTGACATTTTGGTACCAATTGTAAGAGCAAAGCATACTAGAGCTGGGAACAAGGACAGAGATTACTGCACAATTATAATGATTTATGTAAGACTGATAAGGACTTCACTAAAATGACAGTAACCAAAAAGGAGAATCAGAGACAGATCAAAGAAAATATCAAGGATGAAGGACATTTAAGAATTGGGGAACTTTGAGGTGCCAAGTGAAGATGGGAAAGAAAGTGGCATATATACTATACGTGTGTTCGCTTTAGAGTTTTCAGGAAGACACAGAATGGAAAAGGAACAAGACTGGGACCGAAGAGAATACCAAGTTCCTGCAAAGTGTCTGAATTAACACATACAAAGAGCGATAGAGATGGAAATGGGGGGGGGTGTGGCTCAGGGCAGACCCCTTGCCTAGCAAGGCCCTGAGTTTAATCCCCCAGGTAAATAAATAAATAAATAAATAAATAAATAAATAAATAGGCATTCCAGACACTACTTCCAAGTCAGGGGATCCCTCAGCATTTCTAGATCAGACATGGTGACATAGATCTTGGCATGAACTCAGGGACATAGAAGTCCAGGTTACAGCCTTTGCATAATGTGAAATGAAATAAGGTACCAAATCTACCTACAAAGGAAGACTGAAAAAGACCACCGTGCCTACCGGGGTTCCACTGAAGACAGCAGCTTTAGAAAGAGCAACTTGGTTTTTAAGGAAGAGAGCAGAAGCCACATTACAGTGGGCTGAGAGTGAACGGGAGTTTCTTTCAAACAGCTTAGTTGGGACACAGGGACAGAGATAAGAGACCAGCTGCAGGAGGAAGGGGCAGGGGAGTGTTTGCTTTTATCTTTTAAGAAAGATAAGAGAAGTTGTGCATGAAGGAGCAGGCCTGGAATCCCAGCATTTGAGAGGTGGGGGCAGCAGATTCATGGTTGTCCTCAGCTATTTCAAAAACACTACACACACACACACACACACACACACACACACACACACAGGGTAAGAAAAAGGGTTAGGGGTGTCATTTGTGGATCTCTTGCCTAGCATGCATGAGGCTCTGGGTTCAATCCACAGTACTACAAAGAAAGAACAAAAAAGATAAAGGACAAAAATATTTCTGAGGGAAGAAAGGGAGTAGCAGAGATGACTTTATCTGAAAAATAAAGGACCGGTTCTCTAGCTCACTGAGACACACGGTGAATATTTCTTTTAGTCAGCAGCATTTCCTGCCAGCATGGCAGCCTCCAAGGCCAACTCAAAGGTAGAAGAAAAGTGCAGTAAGCACAGGTTGCTCTCAGAGCTTTTCCAGAATGGGTTGTTCCTCCAGGCAACCTTCCTACAGGATGTTCTCACCGCTTGTCAGAGAGCCATTTGGCATCTAAACCCCTGAGCTGTCCAGATTGCCAGGAACTCCACAGGTCTCTCCAGCTTCCTCCATGTAGCCTCCTCTGTGTGGGGCTATGGAGGCCCAGGGAAGCCTGCTCTAACCAGTCCTACCTGGGCTTCTGGCTCCCCTTGCATGCCACCTTCTAGCAAAAGAAACGTGAGGGTAATTTCTCCCTCCCTCTCTCTCTCTCCCTGGCAGAAACCAAGCAGAGAAACTCGTGAAGCCAATTCAAAGCCCTGAAAAGCCAGGGCTGTGTTCTGTCCTGATAACTTGAATCTGATTAGCAAGTGCAGTTTATAGTACTCATGGCTAAGACTAATTGAGTGTACCCCATGCCAAGCACTATTCTAAGTGTTCTACACTCTCACAAGCCTATTTTTATCATCTTCAGGCTAACCAATATGGAAACTGAGTGCAGACACATCTAAGAGGTTTGTTCAAGGTCACAAATGCCAATGACTATCATGGCAGGACATGAAACAGGCAAGGCTTTCTGACTCCAGAGCTGGTATGGCTGCAATTTATTTTCAAACACCATCCAGAAATGTAGAGCGTGATAAGCCATCAGAGTCAGGGGAAAATGCATATTGTTGGTCACAAATGGAATATAACAACAAAGCAAAGACTGCAGTTTCTCTTCTATAAGTTTCTTTTAACCTTGAGATTTTTCCCACTTAACAATTTCAACAGCTCAGTTAAGAGAACACTTTCATTGTGAATACAGTCAATGCTACTGAATTTCACACTTAAAGAATAGCCAAGGGCTAGAAGTGAAACTCAAGTGTCAGAGTGCCCATCTAGCACACATGAGCCCTATGCTGAACCCCCCAGCACCACATACAAACTCTACAGGTTAAATGGTATAATTTTTATGTATAACTACCACAATAAATGCAAAACAAACATTTCTATGTATTTTTTCTCTTTATATTTTAAAAAGCAAAGTGATTAAAATCAAATTCCCATCTTCAAACAAACAGCTCATGCTTCTTTATTATAGGAAGAAAGCGAACAGGAGAGAGAGAGGGAACCATAGAAGGAAGGAAGGAGGAAAGACGGAGGGAGGGAGGGAGAGGAGGGGGAGAAAACCAAACTCATCAAAGTCAAAGGAAAACAAGGTCTGCTGCTACAAAGGCCTGCAGATCTGGATATAAACTAAGCACTTCAGTTCCCAAAGGCATCTTAATGTGGCTAACACTCTCCTCAAACTGCCTCTAGCCATCACCAAACTAGCTCGAATCACAAATCCAAGAAGCTCTGCGAGTGCCAAGAAAGAAGGCTGTTTGCAGACTCATTGTAGGAGAGGCTACTGCTCCTTCAAGTGACCACAGGTCCTGTTACCTGGATCTGTGGGAAAGCCTGTGAACCTGGACAGGTAAACAAAGCCTCCGGAGAATGAACAAAGCATGCAGAGGAACCTTCTGTCAGACCAACTCAGGATTCCCAGAGTCAGGTTTTCCATAGACCAAGATGGCAAGTAAGTGCAAACCTGAAATAAAGACGTATCCTGAAAAAAGAATGAAGAAAATAAATACATTCTGAAGCAGCCTATTTATTGTTTCTTGGTGGAAAATCAGGCAAGATAACAGCACTGCTGGAATTACCTGAGTCAGACACAGAAACTGACACCCTCCAGACAGGGCTCTTCCAACTAGAGGTTCGTGAAGGCCGAGCTTCCTATTATGGATGCCCAAGTCAGTGCTCACATGACTCACCTTTTATTCTTTGTTTAAAGAATCGAGGAGATGCTATTAATACCACCAACAAATAAACTCATTTTTTGGCTGGCAAGGCTTTAGATGCCCTTCATGCTTCTAAAGAAGGAATTCAAGGCTGAGCTGAGAGGAAAGGTGGAATACGAAGACGAATGAAGCTAAAGATAATGAACAGATTAGAAAGTCTCCAAAGAGCAGTTACTTCTATAGGAGATAGAAAGGTCTGAACTGTCCTAACCCAGGAATTCATTAAATATACATGTGTATCCCCTGTTTAAGTGTAAAGCTCCCTCCAACAGATGCAGTAATATTTCTATGCTGTAATATTTCTAGGTCACGCCTAAACTTCTGAACCAGATTACTCCTAAGAGCATTAGTTTCCCCCACTGCTTTTACAACAGAACATCAATGTAACAAAGGGAAAACTTTATTTTTAGACTTGGAAACTTCTGTGTTTATTTTTTCTAAACCAGAAGAAGTCAAACAACTGAACCTAGTCTGTTTGGATTTTAGAAAACTTACCCTCTCCTAATCCTGAGGTCCTGACCTGTATCTAGAAGGAAATGGAGAAAAAGTGCTTGTGCTGGGTGCCACGCTGGAAGTTGAAGCAGGGTGCCTCCCTGGCTTTCTGCTCAGCCCTATCTGAGCCTCCTGCTGGCCGTGGTTTGCACTGCTGATGTCACATCGCAGGACACCTGCTGTATGTATGGTAGGATTGGCAAAGGCTGTCAACTAGCATTCCTGTTCAAACCGGTTTAGTGTTTGAACTACTAACTTCTCACGTATAATGTTGAAGCAAAAGTGCTTAACCACAAGTTCACTCTACTCAACTAGCATAAAAGGCTAAAAGGGAAATGGGTTCATAATTCTTTAAAAACATTAAACGCTTGCAAAACCCAATTTGGCAATTTGATTTTCCAATATTAGGGCTTCTAAACACCCAACTTTTTATATGGGAAAATATGAAATAAATATAAAATGTAGGAAAATCCTCAACACAAGATAAATATGTAAAGGCCAGCATAAAATAATCAGGCATTTTTCTATTCTCAAATTCCATAGGTAATTTGTTTTTTCTTTCTTCTTTACTAACTTGACCAACCATAATTAACAATGCAGTTACCACAAGCAAAAAAGACCTTACAGTCAATCCCACTGAAACTAAAAATATTTTATTCATTAATTCCCCAAAGTGGCCAACTCAAAATACAGCTTTCAAAAGGCTACGCTTACATTTTAACTCTAATGATTAATAAAATAAGAATATGGGGCTGGAGAGATGGCCTAGCGGTTAAGAGTGCCGACTGCTCTTACAGAGGACCTGGGTTCGATCCCCAGCACCCACATGGCAGCCGAGAACCATCTGAAACTCCAATTCCAGGAGAACTCCTGTTCCAGGGGAATCCGACACCCTTTTCTGACCTCCGCGGCTTTGCACGACACAGGTGCACAGACTTGCATGCAGACAGTACATTCATACACATATGGAAATAAATAAAATTAATAAAAAATAAAAAATAAAAAAATAAAATAAGAATATAAATTAATTATATGTGAATTCTGTCCTGGATCCTAAGGAAAATATGTAGTAGAAGCAGTTCACAGTTGCTTAGGGAAAGCAACAATGCAAATAATTTTGCACCTTACAAACTCTTACTCACACTTCAAAACCTAGCTCAGATATGACCTCCTCAGGGAATTCTTACATGCTTAGTTCTTATCTCTCCCTGCACTCACTCACCATCTCATGGGATCACTTATCCTTATCTCCTAACTCAAAAAGTTCTGAATGCCAAGAACAATGATTATTCATCTCTGCAGTACTTCACCCACCAAAATGTATGAGACCTGGTAGGCCTTGGGACCTTGTTATCAATTAAAAATTAAAAGTTAGATGCTTAAGGAGAATGTAAAAACAGTGGTAGAAGGAGCCACCATACTATGAAAAGCACAGTTTCTCAGAAGATACTCAGTTGGGCCTTAAAAGCAAAGCAAGACTTACTAGGCAAGGAAGGTCACTTGGGGTTAGGTCACTTAGCTCAGTAGTCATGTCTTAGGTTTAATCTTCAGCATCAATACATATACATATACATCATATACATATACATGTATGTATGTATGTATGTATGTATAATGGGCCTTTAGAGGGGAGAGCCTGCAAAAGTGGCAGATCACCAGAGCTGTCACAGGACAGCAGGCGTGCAGCACAATCCCTATAAAAATATGAGAGAAGGCACTGGAGCTTAGCATGAAGAGGCTTTATATGTCAAGTTAAAAAATGGCTTTCACTAAGGACTCTAGACTTGGAAAGTTCCTGAATTTAATCCTGACAGTGACATGAAGATTCAACCCCTAAAAGTCTCTAGCTAAAAAGTTATGAAAGAGGTGGCTATTAAGAGAATGTTGTCTACAGATGCCCCTAAAGATTATCCACAGCTTTTGCAAACCAAGTTACTGCCCTACTCATCACACACACACACACACACACACACACACACACACAACTTCTATGTATGAAATATATATATATATATATATGTTTCAGTCACACAGTAGATGAAAAGGTTCTTTGAAATGACTAATGAAATTCTATTAATTCTAATTTTTCAACAGGAAAAAGTGGGGTAATCTTTTAAAGAGAAAGACAAAAAATATTAAAATATCCGGAATCCTTTTTCCTTCTCATCCTTAAATTATCAAAACTATGGGATAGCAACATCCAACGGTTAGATGTTGCGGGCCCACTTTGCTGGTGGCATTGCTCAATGACAAAACCCTTAACTGAATAATCCTGTAGGGTTCTAAGCTGGGGGACAACACAAATCTCCTGGTCCTTCACGTGCTTGGCCCAAGGAAAAGTAATTCGGGCTTCTTGCCCTTAGACTTCGCCAGCTATTTAAAAATGTAAGATAGGGTGATATTTGTGAGCAGACTAGAAGGCACCGAACAGCAGGGAGAAGATCTCAGACCGCCTCGAGTTTCACCCTAGCAGATCGGCCCTGGACCAGAGGGAAGCATCCGCCCGACGCAGGGCAGGAGGCCAGAGCGCCCGTTCCCGGGGCGGCGGCGCTGGGCAGCAGGCGGCGCCCGGCACCGAGGGAGGCGGGTACCCAGGCGCGCCGCACCGCGCCGCACGGAGAGCCGGGCTGCAAGGCAGGCGTGCAGTGGCGGCTGTCAGAGGAAGGCCAGCATCCTCGCCTGCCTGGGCGAGAACCTGGGCCTCCCGGGCTTCTACGTGGCCGGGATACCCACAGAGAGAGAGTCAGGGCAGAGGCGGGGTACTCTGCGCCCGCAGAGTACCCCCAGGACGCGCTGGAAGCGCAGGGCGGCGCCCCCGCACCCCCACCCCGCCCAGCCAGCCAGTCAGCCCGCGTGGCCACCGACCACGGCTGCGGCTCCCGCACACCCGGGCAGGGAGATGCGGCGCTGCCGGTCCCCGCTCCATCGCCCAGGCGATCCCGGAGATAAAAGTTTGCAGCATGCGGCTCGTCTGCAGTGCGAGTCACATCCGCCGCGCCGCCTCCTGCAGCAGCGGTAGCGCTCGGGGAAGAAACCAATAAATTGACATAAAATCAAATAACTGTAGAAGCCGGTAGGCCCGAAGCCGGCCGCCCTGCCTCCGGGGCGTGCAGACATCAGAGCCCCGCATCCACTCCCGCCAGCCTCGCCCGGCCTGGACCGGCCCCGCCGCGCCCGCCGCACTGACCGATAACCTCCTGCAGCTCGTATGCGTCCCTGCAGATGGGCCAGCCGACCGCCTGCGCCGCCGGGGCCGGGGCCGGGGCCGGGGCCGGGGCTGGAGCCGGAGCCGGAGCCGGGACCGGAGCTGGAGCCGCGGCCGCGGGCGCCGCCGGGGCCGGGGCTGGCGCTGCTGTCGCTGCTGTCGCGGCCGCCGGAGCTGCGGCCGCCGCTGTCACCGGGGCCGCCTGCTGGGGAAGCTGGACGTGCACGGGTGAGCCGCTCGTCTCCGCCATGATGCTGCCGGAGGAGAGCAGGGGGACGCGCCGGCCGGCGGACGACCTTCCACTGAAACTTCCCTCGCCTGGCCGCCGACACCTCTCGGCCGGCGCACGCCCTCCCCGCCCGCCGCTGCAGCCGAAGCCAACCACTAGGGGAGGGAGCAGGAGGCCGAGCCGCGGAGGGAGGAGGCTGCGCGGCGGAGGCGGGGACGCGAGGAGGCGGCGGCCGCTGCGCTCGCCGCGCACCCCGAGCCTCGCTTGGTGCTCTCCGCTGCGGAACTGCCGCCCACCCCCGCGCTGCGGGCCGCGCGGGAAGTTTCCACGCCCGGGGACCCAGGCCGCAATCGGGGTGCTTTGGGGGTTCGCGGACCTCTCTGTCCCCCCTCCCTGCTCTCCCAGCGCCTGCGCCCGCAGAATCCGACTCCCCAGAAGACGCCCCCTGGGACTCCGAGGGCGGGGTCGTTGAACGGCTGCCAGATTCTCAGCTGGCGAAGTCGCCGCCTCTAAGGAACCTGAAGTTCATTTACGAGTTAGCGAGGGAGACACCTACCAGGCGTCGGTTCCTAGGACGCCAGTTAAAAAATAACCCAAGTTGTAACTTTCCGGTGCTTTACCTGCGGATCCCTTTCCCTCCTGGCCTAACCTAATCTCTCCCTAGTCTTTGTTCTTAAATGAAACCTGACTCCCTAGGTCTCCCGGCTATTCAGTGACTTTCTCTTTTGTTCAAAGCCACTTGGATCCCAGGGAGATGATGTTAGAAGCAGTGAAGGTATAGTAAGAAATGGAGAGACACTAGGAGTGTAACTCTGAGATAGAGCTGTGGCCTAGCATGCTTGAAAGGTCCCGGGTTCTATCCCCAGCCCCTACAAAAAGAAACCTAAACAAACAAAAACCAAGCAATTTAAGACAGTTCACTACTTCAAATTCTCTCTTTGGGCTTAATAACATTCAACAGGGCTACAGATGGCACAGTAAGGTCCTGGGTTCAATTCCCAGTACAAATACGTAGTCACATTAACCCTTTTAAGACCTGAGACCAGATATCAGCAGTTTCTTTGACAGAACATACAGAACTTACTGAGGCATAAACTGCAATGAAAGTCTTAAATAAATCTTGCTTTTTCAACCCTCCCCCCCCCAAATTACCTCATCCTTTAAAGAGCTATGCAAAACCAGAGCCCTTTCTAATTATGGGTGCCGCTTTCGAATGTTCATTCTGTACCCTCACGCTGGTGAACAAGATGACATGATTCTTCAGCTCAATGTGACACATTGACTGGTTCTCAGTAGGATGAACCACTGGAGGTATGGACAATGACCATGTAATAAGCTATAAAAACTCGAGAGGGATGACTTTTCCCTGAAGATGATTAAAGATAACTCAGAAAGAACCAAGTCTATTAGAGGGAAAGCCAGCTGTGTAATGAAATCATTGATACAAGCTGATGATAAGTATACTTAACCTCTTAGAATCTTAAGGAACCGTTGGAATCATGCACCTCCCAATCTTTGTTCTTTGAGCTAAAATTTGTGCTGAATTAAGAGTGTGTGCATCCTTCTAGTATCAGAGATACTAGAAAAATCCAGTATATTTATTTTAATTTCTGTCAAGAAACAGAGTCCTTCATAAACAAACTCCAGGCCTCTGATGAACAGAGGGGTTCTTTATCCCAAACCACACCTACCCTGTTTACCTCTTCATGAGCTGCTCCCATCTTACTCAAAGAACTTTTATGTTTTGCTTTTAAGGGAAAATATGAAGGATTAAGTGAACATACCCTCTAATTTCTCATAGGAACTTATATTTTGACTTTCAATCCATAAGTGAGATTTCAAAGGCCAGGGAAGCTAGTTGATTCACAAATTCAAGTCCAACACAGATTATTGAGTTTCCCACAAAGAACAACTGTTTCCCAGTCAGAATGGATATCTGTCCTCAGCTGACTAGTTTCCAAATGGCTACCAGAGTGACTACTTTTAAGAATCCTCATGACCTAGTCACCTCCAAGGGCTAAAGGCCATGAGTGCTATTGAACTGAAGACTGGGTTTCAACATAAGAAGGTGGGGGAATCCAACATTCAGGCAGGAAAAAGGATTGCTTCCAGGAAGAAAGTCATCTGGCATGAGATTCAGAGACAATGATGCAGAGTGAGGCAAACGTAAAGAAAAAATGGACCTTTATATTTTCTATGTTTAAAGAATGAATGTATCCTTTATGCATAGAAGCAAATCTTGTTTATATTTTAAACACATCCTCCACAAGAAACACAATTTAAACTTAGTAATGGATTTCCAGGGAAAATTAAATCCCTCTTAAATACATATTTCCAAGTTTTAAGAACAAGTACTACTTTCCTCAATTGGGGAAATATTAACTTACAAATCAAAACTCATGTTTTGTATAACTTTAAAAACTCAGTGTTCCAGTCTTCATATATAAGACTGAAGACAAAGTTCCCTGAGACTGGATGCTCTTCTTTAAACTTAATTACTGGTGGAAGGGGTGGGTTTGCCATAGTCATACACGTTGTGTATGACTGGTAGTCAATTGGAAAGCCACAAGGGCAGATAGATACCTGTTCTGTGCTCAAGAAACAGTTGTCTTTGCAAGAAACTAAAAAATGATCTGTGTTTGATTCAAATCTGTGATTTGGTCTTCACAGCTTTGGGTTTGCCTCCCATGCCCAAGAACGCTCCTGGCATTCACAATCCCAGTTCACGGACTGGAAGTCAAAACATAAATTCATGTGAGAGAACACAAATCATATTTGTTTTATCATTTTTTTAAATTTTCTCTTAAGAGTTCTTTGGAGGAAGATCTTGAAGAGATGACCAGGTGCGGCTTTGTACAGAGATCCCTGTTCATGGAATTCTGGTCCTTACATAAAGAAACCTGAGAAGCCAAGCATAGACGCATACATCTATAATCTCAGCCCTTGGGAGACTGAGGCAGGCAGGCAGAATAGATGGTTTGATGCTAGATAGGGAGACCTTATCAAGAAAGAAAGAAAGAAAGAAAGAAAGAAAGAAAGAAAGAAAGAAAGAAAGAAAGAAAGAAAGAGAGAGAGAGAGAGAGAGAGAGAGAGAGAAAGAGAAAGAAAGAAGGAAAGGGAAAGAGAAGAAAGGAAGGAAGGAAGGAAGGAAGGAAGGAAGGAAGGAAGGAAGGAAGGAAGGAAAGGAAGGAAGGAAGGAAGGAAAGAGGGAAGGAAGGAAGGAAGGAAGGAAGGAAGGAAGGAAGGAAGGAAGGAAGGAAGGAAGGAAAAAAGGAAGGAAGGAAATTGTCTTCAAAGCCTGTATGTTTTGCTCTCCCTCCATCTCGTGTGTGTGTGTGTGTGTGTGTGTGTGTGTGTGTGTGTGTGTGTGTGTGTAGTGCTGGAGATGATCACATCCAAAAACTTGTTCACCCCTTCCGCAAAAGTGAGGACACGGTTAAAAGGAAGTAGCTACCGAGCAAAGGCCGAGTCTCCCACCAGAAACATTTTTCAAGCTCCTATATTTAGACTTAATCATCTTCCCAAGGAATAAATTTGTGTTGGTTATAAGCTACCCAGCCTCTGGTGTTTTGTTCCAGAAGCCTGAACATGTCAAGACACCCTGACCTGTACTTACTACTCATTGGTAGCACCCTTCTTCTGAAGTTATGATTATCAAAACATCACCCCATGCATTGCCAACTGTCTCCTGGCTTAGGTAAACTAAGAATACAACATTGTCCTGTTAGAAGCACATCTTTGCACTGCTTATATGTTTGCAAAGAACTTCTATATGTTCAGTAATTTGTTCATAAGAGAAGGTGCATGATCTCAGGGACAAGGCCTTGACCTTATATCAATGCCAGGTTTAAATCTGGCTTACAATAATGTTTATTTATTTTTTGGCATTTTTGTTTGTTTATTGCTTACAATCATGGGACAATAATTTTTAAAATCTCTGTTTGAACTTATTTAAGCTCTCAGAGTCTTCATCTGCTCATGTGTAGAGTCAACTTAGTAAAGGCTTCTATGCAAGTAGAAGGGACATAATTTGTATGCAAAAGGTAGTGGTAATGGCTGACCTACAGTGGATATTTAAGGGAAAGAAAAGTAGTGCCACCATTATCATCACAATATCTGTTAAGATGTGTTACAAAATATGTAGGACCAACATACATCATTGTTCTGATGAATATTACAGAAATAAGTTCTTAGTAGACAGGAACTTTCGTTCCTTCGGTACATTGCAATGTCTCCATAGCTAGGATGACATCTGACCCAGAACACACTCAGTGAGTATTAGGTAAATTATAACACTGTTCACCTTATTTTATGTTTATATATTTTTTTTTATTTTATTTATTTCTGTATGTGTATGACTGTACCGTCTGCATGCAAGTTTGTGCACCCGTGTCGTGCAATGCCGCGGAGGTCAGAAGAGGGTCTCGGACTCCCCTGGAACTGGAGTTCTCCTGGAATTGGAGTTTCAGACGGTTCTCGGCTGCCATGTGGGTGCTGGGGATCGAACCCGGGTCCTCTGTAAGAGCGGTCGGCGCTCTTAACCGCTAGGCCATCTCTCCAGCCCTTATGTTTATATTTTATTTCCTGTAATGTAGATAGGTCTAAGGTCCTGTGTGTGCTGAGCAAGTGCTGTACCATTGAGCCCCACTTCCAGCTCTAAACACTTATAGTATGTGAGCCAAGTGTGGTGGCAGACAGATGTAGCCACAGTTACTCCAGAGGCTGAGATAAGAGGATGGAGGATGGGAGGCAGCGCAGTTAAAAATCCTGCCTCAGAAGAAAAAGAGAAGGAAAGAAGGAAGGAAGGAAGGAAGGAAGGAAGGAAGGAAGGAAGGAAGGAAGGAAGGAAGGAAGGAAGGAAGGAAGGAAGGAAAACAAAAAAACAAAAAAACCAAACATAACTTTTACGCATCAGAATGAGTAGTGTCCAGGGTGGCTAAAATGGGAGAAGATTGGAAGTGGAGAAACTTGCAAGCCACTGCAGTAAAGTTAGACACATGGGAATGTGAATCAAGCCATGGTTGAAGAGGATGGCAAGGCTTTAAAATTATTTAAGAAGAAAAAAAGTAGATTACACAGATGCCACTTACATAATTTTTAGAAATCTTTCTGATAAAAGAATTGAGACTTCTTTCGTCATTCACAAGTGTTCTTTTGCCTGTGGCTAACATCTAATCTAACACAAAAGTAACTATTGTTGCATGGTAAAAACTACCTGGATGTTCTTGTATATAATGAAACCTACCGCCACATTTTCCATCTTTAATTTTCTCATACCTGCCAGTAGACTCCCTTATGGAATAAATGAATTTTTTTAAATGTTTTATGTGCATGAGTGTACTGCCTGCATGTATGTAAGTGGGCTCATGCCATGTCATGCTGTGCCTATGGAGGTCAGAAGAGGGCTTCAGATCACTGGGAACTGGAGCTGCAGATGGTTGTTAGCTGCCATGTGGGTGCTGGAAACAGAATCCAGGTCCTCTGCCAAAGCAGACAGTGCTCTTAACCACTGAGCCATCCCTCCATCCCCCAAAGAACTGAATTTTGATGCACATTTTGAATGCAAAAGCCGCTTTTAAAGACCTTTTATTAATTAGGTGATGGCACGATAGAGTGGAAGGGTGGATTGGGCTTAAATAAGACATAACTGGAATTTGCTCTGAACTTTCTGAGCTTTTTAAAAGCTTTATTATTATTAAAGGGGCACTCATCCCAAGTCTTTGGAATCACTATAAGGATTAGTGAACTGTTCTACACAGAACAGTGTAACATACCTGACCATACACCACCACTGTACTAGCTCCAATATTGGTACCTTCAAAATTTCTGTCCAGCTGTCTGTGAGTATCTGTCTCTGAAGAAGATTAGGAACCCAGCCTATAAAAGAATACATTTCTCTTAAGACCCCCAGTTTTATGTCACTTGATAACTTCCCCCTTAGGAAACTAATACAATAGAATTATGGGATTTGATGTTATTGGGTAATTCCTCCCCCCACCCCCACCCCACCCCTGGGAATACAAGAGCAAGCATCTTTGTAACCCAGATAGGATATAGACCAAAAGATGAAAAAAATAAGATTCCACCAAAGTCTATCTTGGTGAACCACTGGCTTTATTAGGGTTACTTACAGAAGCATGGATGAGGAGTCCAAGAGCAAAGGTGACTCAAAAAGCAGCTTCATGACCAAAAAAAACCACACCCAACAAGAGTAGCAACTCCTGAAAGCCACAAGCCCAGGAGCAATTTGCCCAGACTGCAGGGAGCTCCACCAGAGTCTGTTCAGACAGCGTTTCAGACATGCCTTGTGAATCTTGTGACTTTCTGAGCTTCGTGGACCATGCATGTTCCCTAAGCTTCCTAAAGCTGCCCCCTTTCTCCATTCAATTCAGAGGAAATAGCTACGCAATAGACAGCCAACTGTATTTTATTTGCCTTGACTTTAGCAGTGAATGCTGATGAAAATTACCCATATTGTTCAAACTACCACTGTACTGAGGCCTGGACCTCCCAGGCTTATTTGTAATATCACTTTATTTATTTTCATTTAGGTGTAAATGTCCACCTGACCTTCATGATGTGTTCAGGAATATCTGGGGGCTAAAATTGTTGTCCCACACCTGTAACAAGTCTTGGGAGGCTGAAGCAGAAGATGATGAATTCAGAAGCAAGCCTGGGCTACAGAGTGAGACCACGTCACAGAGAAATGAACAAAACAAAACCTAACAAAATAAAAACACTATCAAACAGGAATACATGAACTTTTTCAACTTTGAAGACCAAGTCATCTTGTATTTTATGTGGTAATGAAAGTGTCACGTGCTATCCACTGGCAAGCAAGCTGCTGACTGTTATCTAACGTTCAAAACTGGCATGATTTGATTTTATTAGGTTTAACACAGTGTAGCATTAAAGTATCATTAGTACTTATTTCCCAATCATATATGGAAAAAGGCTTCAATCTATTTTAAGCTGAATTATTACAAGGACATTTCTTTTCAAATTCATCATGTAGTTTATAAGAATAAATTTATGTGACTTATAGCTTTAAGCCATGTGTTTTAACTTGTTTTCCAATCAACTTTCTCCCAGACTTGGAAGGACATGCAAGTTTAACTGATCAATATCCTTTTTTCAGGAAATACTTTTTTTTCAGTGCTATGGATTTCTCCCTCACTCCTTGCTCAGTAAAAAAAATATTTTTTAATTTATAATTTATATACAATTTATAGTTGGATATAATTATAGATCTAGTTTGGTCAAAAGGAATTGCAGTAATAATAAGAAAATAAAAATGAAAGTTGGAGGTGTAGCTCATGGGTGACTATGGTCGTGGGTTTTATATCAAGTCACACACACACACACACACACACACACACACTGGAAACCAGAAAAAAATGAGAAAATCAGAAAGGCAGCTATAACACACTGAGTAGAAGCTCTGCAGATTTGACTGCACACTTAGGAGAAGACAGTAGAAATGACATTGAAGAACAGAAAGAATTGTACTGGAAGGAAATTCAGAAACAGAGGCCAGGCCTACATCAAGGAGATGGTCCAGGTGCATGTGCATATGTCTCCACAGTGTGAGCAGTGGGGCCATGTCATGCCAAAGACGCTGGCCCAGCATGGCACTCTGTCATGCCAGGAAGCCAGTCCTTTATTGCCAGCTCTTCACATCATTTCAAGAGAAACCAGCAAATGATTCTATATGAAACTTACCAGTTTTTAAATATTGACTTGACTACAAAATGCTATACAAAGCTTGATACTACATATTTGGTATTTGAAAAAGTAATATTAACTACAGTCTTGGAATAAACACATATTTAGTGAAATATGGGTTATAATGGTGAACTCTAGATCCAGTTGGCAAGGAGAAGAGTGAGGAGGAGAGAGAAAGTCACCCAGGGGCCTTCTATTGCATCCGTAATGTTTTATGACTTCAATAAAAAATCTATAAGAAATATAGTAAAATGATAGGATTGTTCAACTGCATGGTAGCTTCATGAATTTATTATCTTATTGTCCCTGATGTTCTGTATATTTGAAATATCTTACAATTAAAAAAACTAACACTTTGCAGGCCAAATGACATACTTGCATCCACATCAGTCCACTGAAGAAGCATTCCAAGCATGCTTCCATGTTGGCATAGGGCTCATACTGAGCTCAGATCAAGGTGAATAGTAAGTACTTCAGTTGTCACCAAGGCAAGGAAGATGGAATCTCAATGGTCTGCAGCCTGGGTGAGCATCGAAGTCACTTATTCAGCTAAAAAGATCTTCCTGCCAACTGTGCACGGTGGCACTTCCCTGTAGTTCAAGCTCCTTGGAAAGCTTGGAAGTTTGAACCTAGGAGTTGGAAGCCAGCCTGGCCAACATAACAATCAATCAATAAATAAAACAAACAAACAGAGGAAGATGGTGGAGGTATATCTGCATGGTAGAGCATTGACATAGACTGTATGAGGCCCTGATTCTTCACTAGCCCCACAGAAGAGAAAAGGAATCCTCACATTTGGGTCTATAGGTAGAAATCAGGCGTCCATATGGTTGTGATTTGAAAATGTGATAGCCCAAAGAGCATCACTGAGACACAGAAAAGCCATACTAGTTAGCCACCCAAGGTCTTCCAGCAAGGTAGCAACTTTCAAGGACTCTCTGTTCAGAGATGGCTTTCTAAAGGCAGGTATAAGGATATACATATATATATATTATATATATCACAAATTAAAAAACAATGAAATGAGAGATTGAAATAGGAGCAACTTCTAAAAAGACTTTTTAAGAAAAGTTTTAGCTTCATAATAAAATTGTGATGAAGTATGGAAATATTCCCATGTATCCCTCCCCCACACAGGCTTAGCCTCTCCTATCAACAAAATCTATAACCAGAGTAGTACATTTGCTACAATCAATGAACATTTTTGTCATACAAAGTAAAAATCCTCTCAACAATATTATAAGGGTGGCTATATGTTCTTATGATTCCAAAACCTGTGGAATATATGTACAAAGGGTTGGCAAATATATATTTCTTAATTTAAATTTTTTGAGAATCTCATGCATGAGTACTGTATTTCCACCTTCTTTCCCCCCTCCAACTCCTCTTGTGTGTCTTCCACTCACACTCAAATCCATGACCTCTTCTTTAAATATATATTTACATATGTGTGTATACATATTCAACTTGAGCAACTTGAGTCCATTTAGTGCTGATCTTATGTACATGTCTTTAGGGCTGACCACTTGCAACTGGAGCTCACCTCAGGAAAACGTTGATTGTCCCCTTCTAAGCAGCCATTGATTGCCTGTAGCTTTTCATCTAGAGTTGGGACCTTGTGGAATTTCGCCCATCCACACTGGCATGTTAACTGATGTTATTGTGTAAGTCATGTTCAGGCAATCATCTTGTTGAAATTTCATAGGTATAGCTTCTCTGTCATATTTAGAAGACACTCTTGGGGTTGGAGAGATGGCTCAGTGGTTAAGAGCACCGACTACTCTTGCAGAGGACGCAGGTTAGATTCCCAGCACCCACACGGTGGCTAAGAACCGTCTTTGACTCCGGTTCCAGGGGAATCTGATACCCTCTTCTGACCTCCCCAGCATTGCACGACATGGGTACACCAATCTACATGCAGACAGTGCATTCATACACATAAAAAAAGGAAGAAGACACTATCTAGGGATTCTATTCAGCAGTAAAGAAAATAAAGTCATGAAAATTTCAGTAAAGTATATCTCCCATGCCTCATCAAAGAAGCTTCTCTTTACAGCAGATGGAGGATACCACAGAGATCCACAACTGGTCAAACTGCAGAGACCGAGTAACTGTGGGGTGTCCAGCTCAATTGATACATATACAACATAACCCCTATACCTAAGGTTCAAGAAAAATCATAAAAAAGGGACAGGGGAAGATTGTAAGGACCAGAGTACTTAAATATTAATTATTTTTAAAAATACTTGCATCAAATGGATAGGAAGAAAGAATATTCAGTATGTTGTTTTAGAGCACCAATGTACCAAATATTAGCTTTCCACAGGAAACTGTGGGAGGATGGAAAGATGGACACAATGCCTATTCAGATGAGCTTGATGTATAATAGAGATGTAAATAAATAACCCAAGACCAGCTCAGGCAAGCGCAGGTCCGGAGCGGGGGAGAGGCTAAAGAGCCCGCCCACAGTGTCGTGTCCATGTCATACCCGCGTCCCCCCCCAAACTGAGATTACGAAGGTATCTGAAGGAGGCAAGCAAAGCAAGCCTTCAACACAGTGAAGAGGCATTTGGGACCTATACTGGAATACAGGCAAGGAGAAGCTCATATGCCAGGAACACGAAGAAAAGACAATACAGGAAAGGGGCAGGATAATCCCGCATCAAGCTCTACCAACCCTATGGAAGATTCCTACAGTGGGATCCCCATGGGGATGGCCCAGGACACAGATATCAGAAATACAATTGGGAACATATTTAAAGAACTACAAGACTATAAAGAGCAAATCAAAGAACTAAGAAAAGAGAATGAAGCAAGGAGCTGGAACCAACCCAAATGCCCCTCAACTGATGAGTGGATAGAGAAAATGTGGTACATCTACACAATGGAGTTCTATGCAGCAGTGAAGAAAGATGACATCATGAGCTTTGCAGGTAAATGGCTGGAGCTAGAGGACATCATTCTGAGTGAAGTTACACAGTCCCAGAAAAACAAACGAGGAATGGTATCCCTCATCTGTGGATGCTAGTGCCAATTACCTAATTGTAAGTATTTCTTGTGTATGGCCCCCTGAGCTTTTGTCCAAAGCAGTTGGGAGTGATGCATATTGGAAGCAACAACAACAACAACAACAGAAAGGACTGCATCAAAGAACTGACTGAAACAGTGAACTTCTGCTCAAAATAGTCAACTTCCTCATGGAGAGTATTGAGAAAGACTGAGAAAGAGATGAAAAGCATGTTTGACAGAATGCATGAGCTCTGGTGGGGAGGGGGAATGGGGGGGCACGGGTCTAGATTTGTTAAAAAAATAAAAATAAATTTATGAAAAAAAAGAGAAAAATATGTTAGAAAATCACCCACGGAAGAAGGAGACTAGTGGTATGATGCAGTGTGATGACAAAAGGCCTGTCCTCTCACATTTGCTTTTGTGTCCTTCAGCAAAGAGATCTTCTGACTAAGAATGACTGAATAGACAGTGATACAGGAAGAGAGAAGCTCAAGATGGAAAAACAAATTGTACCAGTCACTTCCTTCAGAGCCAGAGAGTGCATCTAGAAGAATAAGGACTGAAGTCAGCCAGGACTGACCTAGAATTATGATTCTGTCAGTTATTATCAATGTGAGTAAGGACAAGATGCTAAACTAAGCTCATCTGTATTATGGGCACATTATGATTTACCATATAGAGTTAAACTTCATAAGTGAAATCAGGTGCTTTACATAGATCAAGGGGAGCAAAACATAAATAGTAGACTGCAATTATGTAACTGTGGGTCCTGGAGCAATTTTTGCCCAAATTTCACTTTCTTCTCCCATCCCAGGATGCTATGAACATAAATAAAATTGCTAATAAACACAGTTCTCATAAAAAAGAAATAATTTCTCCCTTAGAGATAAATTTGTGATGTTCATAAGATTATCATTTTGACTGCACATTGACATATGTTTACCTATAGCTCTATGACTTGAGAAGGTAAAGAGGATAGGAGTTTGCTTGAGACCAGGAGTTTCAGTCCATTCTGGCATAGTGAGACACAGTGAGACCTCACCTCAAAACAAAACAAAAGCAGAGCAGGCTTGGGATGTAACTTAGTGGCAAAGCACTTGCCTAGCATGATCAAGTCCCTGGCTTTGATCCCCAGCCCCCAAGAGTGGTTATTATTTTGCCTAGACAACCCCACACTAGAATTTCGAAGTTCCTGGGCCATAGGATCTTATTTTAAGAATTTTTCTGGTAGCCTGGACTTGATACAGAGATCCCTGAAGCTGGCAGAGAACAATAGAATTAGGTACAAGTAGTTAAATCACATTAGAGTTCATACAGATATAATATATGAAATATTCTAGAAAGCATTCCATTTGAGAAAATGATCTTAACCTAACTTAGTCCACAAAATTATTTTTCCCTTTTACATAGGATATTTTTTGAGATAACATAAAAGAAACATCAATATGGCTTTGTCTTTCAGAACCCAACACAAGAATGAATAAACCTGTAGTCTTTATAACAAAGATAAAGTTGGATTCCAATAAATTGCTGGAAGGTGATTTTTCAGGAAACTTTGTAATTCAAAGCATTTCCTCTAACAATCATATAATAAAACAGCTAAAATACATGCAGGCATAGTGATAAGTATTTTACATAAATTGACTCACTACATCCTAATCTATAACCTACTGGTTATATAACATGCATTTTAATAGATATAGAAACTGAATTTTACACTTAAATCCAATCCCACTCTCAATTTATCAGCTCTAACTTCAAAGCCTTCATTAAAGCTCTGCACTAAGATTGTCCCTGACAAAAGCATACACATTTATTATTTTGCATTAAAATTTGAACCAAATTTTTTAATTTAATTAAATCACAAAAATAGACTACAGGTGTACTATATAGTTTCATGACACATAAAGTTCAGACATAGGCTGTATCAGTAACCAGGAAACTCTTAGGAATGGCATATTCCTTGTTAAAGTCACCTTTGTTTTTGTTTGGCATTTTGAATTTAAAGACAAATATTTCACGGGCACCTGTGTTCTTCCAAAAGTTAGCTCCAAAAAGAATTCTATGTGCCCTTAACAATACTCAATGAACAATGTTCTTTGTTGTGTTTTAAAGGTGCTAAGCTAGCTGTCAACTTGAATTATCTTTGTAAAAGTATGTTCACTAAGGTTCATGATGATTTACTTTAGCTGACAATCTGGCTAGAATTGATCAAACACAATTTTAGGATGTGTTAGTAAGGCCATTTAAGAGGGGATTGCTGTGTGAATTAGAAAGGATTTGGTATAAAGACTCACCTTCCATGGGAGTGGGCAGTACCCACCAGCTGGGGACTTGAATAGAACAAGAGCACTTGAAAACTAATCTTTCTCTCTCTCTCTCTCTCTCTCTCTCTCTCTCTCTCTCTCTCAACAGATTTTATTTCTTTTTCTTGGATATCAGAACTCTAGGCTTTATGGCTTTTGAACTCTAGCAGTCCCTCCAGTTCTGAAGGCCTCACACTAATAATTCTACCATCTTCTTCCCTGGGTCTGACAGCATCTGTCTTGCAGTGAAATACTTGCCAGGGCACCCAGGGTCTCCAGCTTGTAGAGAGCTTATCTCACACATCAGAGCCTGCATAATTGGGAGTGATTATTCTCTTAATAATGCCCATGTTTGTCTTCCTGTCCACCTTACTGGTCCTGTCTCTCTGGAGAATTTTAATTAATACAGATTTTGGTATCAGGAGTTAATCTAGAGGAACTAAATTTCAAGAAGAGTAGTCAATTAATTTGGGGGTTTTGGAACTAGCTTCTACAATGATTAGACATAAGATGCTAAGGATCATCTATCTATTCTCAATCATGTATCTATCTCTATCATTTATCTATTTTACAATGCTTGGAATGGAACTTGAGGACTTATCCACTATAAACAAACATTCTGCCACTGAGCTGTACCTTCAAACCCCAAGAATTCTATTTATAATGGCACAGAAAGCACTGATAATCCACAACATGAACTGTATAGAGATGTAAAACTGTGTTTAATAGTCTTAACTTACCACTTATAAAAAGTAAAGAAATTGGTGACTTTGTATATAATACTTTCAAACATCTGTGGAAAGTCAAGGAGTATAAAGATATCGCTTAGACTAAGTACTATAAGACATAGGTTACAAGGGTGGAGGGAAATTGCTGAAAACTAAACCCAAACCATCATCACGCAACTGGCTGAATTAAAATAAAATGGACATATCCTTGCAACATGTCTGCTATTCAAGTGAGGGCATGGGCTGGAAAAGAAGAGGATGGTGCAAGATGGAATGGAAATACATGGGCAGTCACAGATTGACTCTAGGAATATTGGGCTTATAAATTCATAGGATTCTTTTTTTTTGCCAGCAGAATGGCTCCACATTTATCCCAGAAACAACAGCATACACAAATGCTATGTTTTGGGTCTGAAGTATTTCCCAAGAAGTCCATGTACTGCTGGTGTGTCCAGTCATTAAGAGGTGATTGGAGCATGAGCACTTTGACCTAATCACTAGGTTAATCCATTGATGAATTCAAAATCTGATGCCATTTATTGGGAGGTGGTGTAAACTTTCAGAGGCAGGGCCTAATTGAAGGAACTAAGGGATTGGGGCATGTTGGGAGGGTTATATCTTTTTCTCAGGGTCTTCATGTTTCTCTGTGCTTCTTAACACGTTCCCACTGCCATAATAGTCTGCTTCCCCTCAGATCTAAAGTATTCAATCCATCTGGTCAAGAACTGAAATCTCTGAAATTATATACCAAAGTAATCCCTCTGCATTTAAATTCTCTCTTTGATATTTGTCATAGCAAGAAATAGGTAGCATTGACCTCCAGTGGCTACATCCTGTCTACCCTATAGGCAATGGTAATAGCTTCCAAGCAAGATAATGTGACTATCCCTACTTCCCACCCTACAATCTCTCTTTGTGCAAGTTCTAACATGACCTTACAGTAAAGAACAGAGTCTGACCCAAGAGAAAATGTGGAAAGTATGTAGGGGTACATATTAAGAATGTGGGCTAATTGTAGAAGAATTTACTGTTAAGAGCTAACTAAGCAGAGATTTTTTCCCTTTAATATTGCAATTCATGGGTCTGGGGAAGATGCTAATGGTTTATTTACTTGGCAGAAACATGGTTCTAAAAATAATCAGTGGTCTAAGAACGCAGCTTAGTGGTAGAATGCATGTTTATCATAGACAAGGCTCTGATTTTAACCCTCGATACCCCCCAAAGATAATAAATAACAAAAATAAAGAAAAAGAAAAAGAGAAAGAAAAAGTAGCCACCATGAGTGACCTGGAAGTGCCCAGTCTCCCTTCAGTTATTATAGAGGGAAGGATTTAAGATTTATGAAGATTCAATGCTAGAGTGAATATGTCATTACAACCCAGTCACACTTGGGCTGGTGTATAGCTCAGTGTTAGAGCATTTCTCTAGCATGTTCCATCCCCAACACACATACACACACACACACACACACACACGCACACACACACACACTCCATAACAGCACCACCAACAACAAAATCCTACCTACTCACTCTCATTTGGAGGTCCTAGAATACATATCTTTCTCCAAAATAGACTTGCAAGGGGAAGTCCAGGATTCTTAAAGTCTAGCTCTGTTGAGGTTTAAGTGTGAAATGTCATCATGGGTTCACAAGCTTGAATACTTGGTCCCCAACTGGTGGTGCTGTTTGGGAAGGTTATAGAACCTTTAGGAGATGGAGCCTCTTTGATGGAAGTGATTTACTTGGGGGTGGACCTGGAGACTTTAGAGCTACGTCCCATCCTCTGTTCACTCTCTGCTTCCTGAGTATTGCTGCAAGGTGACCAGCCAGCTTCCTGCTTCTATGGCCTTGTATCTTCTGCTTACTGCCATGTCTTCTCCACCATGATGGATTATATCACCTCAAACTATAAGCTAAAATATATTGTTTCTTCTTTATATTTTTAATTTGTTATTTTCATTTTATTTGTATGAGCATATTGCCTTCATGAGTATAAGTGCATCCATGTCATGCAATGCCCATGGAGGTCAGAGGAAGGCATTAGATTCCCTGGAACTGAAGTCACAGAGGGTTTGTTATAAAGCCACCATGTGCGTGGTGGGAATTGAACCCATGTCCTCTGCAAAAGCAGTCAGTGCTATTAACCACTGAGTCATCCCCATCCCACAGCCCCACATTATTTCATCTTTATGCTGCTTTTGTCCAAGTATTTTATCACAGCAATGAGAAAGTAACCAAAATTTGCCTAATTACACTTCTCTGTGTGTAGATAGATGCAGCCACCTGTGGCTGCCGGCATTGTCTTAATTGCCTAGCCAGCACCTCCCAGAGGCACGAGTGGGAGTCATGGGACCTCCGTGACACTGCCTCACAGGGGGAAAAGAGCATCAACACACCTTGTGATAAAGCACATGATACAGGGCAGAGGTACAGCATGTGACTTACACAGGGTTGTGATACAGGGGGTCTGGGATAGGGTCCTGAGAGATGATGTCATCTGTCTATATAAGTAAGGTACACTATACAATAAAGCAGATTCTTCACTACTATTTGATGAGGTGCCTGGTCCATTAACCTACCTGTGTATCAGTGTAAACCAATCAGGCTTGTGTTTTGAGTGTGTGTGCCAGCAGTAGACTGAAGGGAGCATCAGACATCAGTCTGAAATTCCAGTTATTAGAACCATCAGTTCTATAACCAGTGAAAGTATTTAGTGACATTTGGCTATATAGGGAGGAGGTACACCCCCCAGTCTAAGAATCTGAGAGGGGCAGCTAGACGCTCAGATTTGGGTGCAAAGTAAACATCTTCATGGCCTGCTAGCACCTGGGACCAGGTGCCAGTGTCCCAGGTAGCCTAGGGCGGTTACCTCCCCCAGCAGGACCAGTTACCGCTGACTGCAGAAGTACACCCACATCTGGCGTCTCAACATGAGGCTGAAAGAAAAACCTGGAAAATTTGGTATGTGAATTCCACAACCCTGCTATCAACCTGTTTTCTCTCCCTCCTAACTTCTACTTTCTGCTATGGGGCTGGCTCTTCTGCTCGGTTGGGCTGATGGGAGGCCAACATGGAGGCATGGGGTTTTTCATCCATTCCTGGCCTGGTTTCAGAAGCTGCCACCCGGGTGGGGAGCCATGGAGATCAGCAATTTCCTGACCTGTTGGGGCTGGGGAGTCACCAGCTCCAGGGCCACAAGTTTGCCCACCCACTAGGCTAGCAGCTTGCATGGGAATCTGTGAAAAACCAACAGTTTCTTAGATGTGCCTTGGGAAGAGCCACCCCCCACCCCCCATAAAACTGGTACTTCAACTTGGCTGGCTCAGCTCCAGCCTTACTCCCTGCCTCCAGAGACCAAAGCCCCGGCTTCTGTAATGCAAAGGTAAGACTTTTATCTAGATTGGAATGTTGCATTCTTGACCTTTCTGAGTTTCCTGGGTAACTGTCTGTAAATACTATGTCTAACCTGATCTAAGCTTACTTGTTCCACGTCCCCTTCCTCTTGCCAGTAATTTTAGATTATGGGACCTGCCAGTTGGACAGTAAGCTAGCCTGTTAGTGAGCCAATGGTTGAATGTTTTACTGAGAGAGAATCCGATCTCACAAATGATGTTAAAGAACTAGCCATGAGGGGCTGGAGCGATGGCCTAGCGGTTAAGAGCACCGACCGCTCTTGCAGAGGACCCGGGTTCGATCCGCATCACCCACATGGCGGCTGAGAGCCGTCTGAAACTCCAATTCGAGGAGAACTCCAGTTCCAGGGGAGTCCGACGCCTTCTTCTGACCTCCGTGGCATTGCACATCACGGGTGCACAGACTTGCATGCAGACAATACATTCATACACATACGGAAATAAATAAATAAAAAAAATTAAAAAAAAAAAAAGAACTAGTCATGAGAGAAAATGTCACATGGTTGTGTTGTATTTATGTGTTGTTTTATCTGGACATAATTTTAAAATATGGCCATAAAAAAAGCTGTCTCTTTTCATCTTGGAATGCCAGAATGAGATGTAATATTTTACTTGAGCCCTTGGGTAACCTAATCATCTTTTAAGTAAAAATATGTACATAATTAACTAATTGGTTTATTAAAAAATCCTAGGAATTAAAATTCCGGTTAAATTGTTTCTTAATAACTATTAGTAACAATTCTCATTGACAACATAAGTTATGCTCTTGAGTCAATTTAAGTCCAAACTGTGTGCATGTGTGAATGAATGCATTTTTGTATTTTAATTTCTTATACTTTAAAGTCTTAATTTTGTTGGACCATCAACTATAAACAAGAATAAATAAATTCATAAAAACTATATTTTATGTCTTTCATATTAGTAATTTTTAATTGGTTTTATATAATTTTAGTATGTACATACATAGTGTCTAAATTGAGTAAAAGCTGACTCTGGGTTGGAATTGGCCCTTCCATTCCAGACTCACGTCTGTTTTTATAATCAAACAACTAACAAATAGATTGATTTCAACAAAGGTTATGGTTCTTGTCTATGGATTTATTTATTTATTTATTTATTTATTTATTTATTTATTTATTTAGTGTTTTTGAGACAGGGTCTCCCCGTAGCCCCAGCTGGCCTGGATCTAGCCCTGTAGACCAGGCTGGCCTTGAACTCACAGAGATCAGCCTGCCTCTGCCTCGAGTGTTGGGATTAAAGGCATGCACCACCACACTCAGCTTAAAGATGGTTCTTAGCTGCCATGTGGGTGCAGGGAATCAAACCTGGGTCCTCTCCAAGAGCAGTCAGTGCTATTAACTGCTGAGCCATCTCTCCAGCTCATATTTGTCTTTATTAAGGGTAATTAAAAGATTTACAAATGTGTAGTAACAATCAGGTACTTTACTAGGAATATACTGCAATCTCCTGGTTACACTCTTTCAACACCTAAGACAATTTGGGTGGCCTCTAACCAGTTCTCATGTAACCAGAAACTGTTGGAATGTAGTAAAGTTTATGGTCTTTAAGGATATAGGTTAGTTTTATTTTATTTTATTTTATTTTATTTTTTAAGCCAGTGTTTAGATATAGGTTAGTTTTTAAAAAGGTAGTTGTTTCTGTTCCAGGTGCAATCCTAAGATATATCCAGATGTGTTTTGTCTGTACATTTAACCACTGGTAGGACATCTTTAAAATAAACAGAGTTTATGCCGAATCTAGATAATCCATCTCCAAACATTTTAAAAGAAAAAAAAAAGTCATTTGTAGCCTAGCTTGTAAAGTCTGTACTTTAGAATAATGTGTTGGGAATTTGTTGTAATGGGTTAAGGATAGGATTGTATAAGGATAGGACTGGGTTCTTTGAAGTCATAGTTTAGTTAAATAGTTTTAAAGGACAAAATATATGTTCAGTCAAGTTTTATTTGATAGGTGTTCAGGTTTTCCCCAAACTTTGACTACACATTATATTGTATTTAAATGTTTGGGGAAAATTAAAATACCTGTATTAAATAAAATTGGTTATATATTATTAATATAAAATTAACAATAAATTTAAGCATATTGAAGATACAAATTGTTATTAAAATTTATTTTACTTCTAATTTGTATTAAATTTCCAGTAATGACTTTTAAATTAAAGCACACAAATTTTCTCTATGTTTTTCTGTATCATTCATTATTACCACTGATATCCCTTTACCTACAAAATACTTTAACTATAAGTACTGAGTTTTGCCTCCCTAAAACAATAGTATACAGTCCAATAATAGAAATAGACAGATTAAATACATTTAATGGAACTTTACACCTTGGTCCTTGTCTATGGGTATGTAGTACAACTGCCTTTAAAAATGTGTAAATCAAAATATAAAAGTTTATAAAACAAAAAGGTAGGGATTGTGCAGCTGCCTCTGGGATACAGTTTACAAAAAACTTTCTACTCTAAAACTTGTCATTTTTAAAATTTTAAAGTCTTGAAACTAACTATGGGAAAAGGGTTTGCTTGTATGCTCCCATAGGAAGAGACACTATCAGCTTGGGTGTTGCAAAGGTGTCTGTCCTTGGACTTTGGACCAGAGGTTCCCAGCAAGGAAATAAGCCCATCTCAACATCAGAAAAGAATGGGAAAAGTCTGAGGAAAGGCCACTTTGCAGGGAACCAACACACAGGGTGACACATAGGTGTTCCTGCTGGCATCTCACAGGGTTAAAAGTCAATTATTATGGCAATTACTTCTTATGGGACATGGATGACTACTTCCTCTGACTAATAGACATAAAATCCGTTAAAGGAATATTCTTTATCCCCAAAATTAATTAAAAAGAGTAATTAGCTAAACTAATGCCCCTAGAGGAATAATTATGAAACCTTTAAAAGCTTTAGCAGAGAAGAAATGGCATAAGACCCTACTGCTGAAGACCTTGTGTAAACATGAAAAAATGTTCAGAGTCCCTGCCTCACAAGTGAATGGTTGGTCTTTATGATGCCAGAGAACATTGTACAGGCTACAAAAAAAGAAAAAGAAGGAAAAATGTTCTCCTTGAGTCAAAGCGAGACTTGTTATCTATACCTCATCTGCCTGAAGATGTGCAGTTAGTAGTGGCTTGACATTTCTGTGCCCCAAAAGTTAATTGTTATTAGCCCACTCCTTGGGATGGTGGCATGCAGCTGATACCATAATCTTGCACCCTTTAGTAACATAGTTTGTATGCTTAAAATCAGTGTACATTATTTTACTTTTCAGATTTACATCAAAGGACTAAGATATTTTATTCTTAAACAGGACTTTTATTAGCCTTCATCTGTTTATCTACTAAAATGTGTTTATAATAAGCTGTGTTGTTTCACAAAAGACATGTCTAGAAAAGACACTCTAATATGAAGGATAATGGTATTTCTAAACATCTATCCCTGTGTCCATGATGTTACTTGTCATGATAATTAATGTTTGTGCTATTTGAGTTTTGTTAGTAGAATAACAAGACAGGTCCCAACCTACAGAAAGAAAAACATGGACAAACCCAAGAGTCCAAAGTATCACTTAAAAATGGACTGTTCTGGACTGTTCTGCTACAGGGAGACCCTGTCTCAAAAAGAACAACAATAACAAAAAAGGGCTATTTTACTTTTTGCCCACTCTGGCCTATTCCCTAAAGCCCAGAGAAACACTGGCCAAAGGGGGGGGGTGGCATGTTAGAATGTAAGGGCTGAGGAGATAGGGGTGATTCCTGAAATCTCAACAATATGGACTGTACTCTTATTTGATCAACATGCTTGTGGAAACAAGCCTGTACAACTGGTCTATGAAAACTTTGGGTTGTACAAAACTTGGGCATAAATGACTGCTAACTGGATTTGCATAAATGGTGCCTGTATGTACTGTCTATGCTTAATGATTGGTTCAAGTCATGGTTTATTTGGGATTAATAAGTCTTTGCCTATAAAATAAAACAAAAACCCTCAGCCCTGCCCTGCCCCTTCTTGGTGCTCAAAACAGGCTTTGAGCAGCTGGCTATTCAAACTAAGGTTCCTGTATAATACCAACCTCTTCCATAGACTCATCTGCTTCTCACAAAAAATAATATTAAAATGGTGAGATATAGGCAGATGCAGCCACCGGTGGTTGCCAGCATTGTCTTAAGTGCCCAGCCAGCACCTTGCAGAGGCATAAGTGGGCATCATGGTACCTCTCTGCCCCTGCCCCATGGTGAGGAGAGAGCAGCTCATGACTCACCTGGTGATACAGCATGTGATGCAGGGCAGAGCTGCAGTGCATGATGTATACAGGTGGCATGATGCTGGGGGTCTGGGATTGAGCCCTGAGAGATGACATCATTCAGTCTGTATAAGTGAGGTTCAGCATACAATAAAGCAGATTCTTCATTACCATCTGACAAGGTGCCTGGTCCATTAACCCATGCAAGTGTCAGTGTAAGCCAATTAGGCTTGTGTTTTGAGTGTGTGTGCCAGCAGTAAAGACTGAAGGGAGCCTATCAGGCATCAGTCTGAAATTCTAGTTACTGGAACCATCAATTCCATAACTGGTGAAGGTATTTAGTGACATTTGGTTATGGTAGTCAGGTAATCAAGGGAGTGCTAACTCAGGTCCAGTGGATAGAATCAGGCCCACATCCTATCCTGTGGTTGGTCATTCCTCCAGTTTCAGAATACAATTGGAATAGATTATAATAGACCCAGCAGCTCGCAGAATCCCCATGCTGGTTCTCAGAAATGTGGAATGAGGATTATTGTGGTAGAGAAAGACAAATGAAAGCCATCAGAGCAGAGCTGCCTCTACCTAGGAAAACAGTAATTCAGGAACAGGATGTAAGCTCAGGGGTACTATACTTGCCCTAGCCCTGAGTTCATTCCCTAAAACTGGGTATGGAGAAAAGGAAATAAAAGAAAAACATTTGATAATGGGTTGCTAAGTGTATTAGTTTTTGTTGCTGTTATAAAATAACATGACCAAGGCAAGTTACAGAAGGAAGAGTTCATTTGGAACCATGGGGTTGGACAGTAGTCCTTAGACAACCAATCTGGATAGCTGGTGTGGTGAAATGAATTGTGGGTGGACATAGGCTGAAGGTAGGCCATCAGCCATCAGCCTGAAATGTCTGTCCAGGGGCCGGCAGTCTCTGGGCAGGTGGAAGAATCACAGCCAAAGATGGGAAACATTCCATTGTCCCAGGCTAAGGACCTGAGTTAGAAGTACTCAGGTCAGGTTACAAAAGTAACAGACTGACCTCTGCATCGAGAGGTCAGTTCCCTACAATGGCCACAGACCAGTACTGTGCTCCCCTTCCCTTAGCAGGGCCACGTTGTACCTGCTTGTGGCAAAGGAAGCTTCCTACATTTCCTCTCTGGCTGATGAGTTCTAAGCACAAGCACATCAAAGCCAAGGAACTAGTGCAATCCTTGTGGGCTCTCTCATCATCAGAAATGACATCCCTCACAGATGGGTAGGAGAAACTCTGCCTCTAACTGGAGCTTGCAATCAGGGATGCTATTGCACAGCCACTGAAGGCAGTGCAGTCTGGTCTTGTGGCCCTTCTGGTGGTCCTTCTTCATGGTGGCAAAGGGCATGTTGCTGATCCTGAGATATTCCAGCCCTCTCTAGTGAGCCTAAGCTGCAGCCATTGCTTTGGAGCCTCTTGCCAAGTCGTGAGCATGCTAGGTTAAATGCTCCAGTCACCCTAGCCACAAGGCTTTGTTCTGCCCTCCACTTCCTGTTCTGTTCTTTCAAGACTTGCCTCCTCACCTTCCCACCACCCTGCCTAGGTTCCTGTCCCCTCTCCACCTAGGTTCTGTAATCTCTTAGGAGGATCCAGCACCCCCTCCATAGAAAGACATCCTGTGTTTGGAGAATAGTGCTGTCCTTAGCATCCTGAAGTTCTTCCCAGTTGTTCTTTAGATGCTTGTTAAAAGCAATCGCTCTATTTTTATGGCCAATATCACTGGGTTTAAGGAACCAAGTGAGGCTTATTTTAGCAATAGACTTTAAAGTCTATCAATCTAGAAAGTAAATCACCAATTTGAATTATGGTGTTTCATGTTTTTCAAATTCCTAGTGTTATGAATTCAAACGTATCAAGTGCAGTCATCTCCTAAATTTTTATAAACATTTTAGAGAGAGCAAATGTTTAAGAAAAGAGAGACCAATTGATTATAACTTGGGGTGAGGTGGTCATTACATCCGTGACATTCATTAATTACTAGTCTTGTTGTGCCCAAGAATGTTACCCTGCTACCCTTCAGTGCAGAATTAAGGTTTTTAAGACCAATTTTATTCCAAATTAGATCTCATTGGAGCTGCTGCCTGTGGAAGCAGCCCCTGGTAAGGAATACAAGAAGTGGGGTCACCCTACCTCTGTCAGCTGTAGCTCCCTCCTTTTAAAAAATAATTTTTGGTAAAAATTCATTTTTTATAGTTTTTTCACCTCAGCATGCCTTCATAAACATTGTATTTTACTTTTAAAAATATTTTATGAGTCTGAGTGTATTCCTTGCATGTGTATAAATTCACCTGTGACATGCAATGCCTGTGGAGTCAGAAGAAGATATCAGGTACTTTTGGAAATGGAATTACAAATGATTGTTAGCCACCATGTGGATTCTGGGAATTGAACCCAGGTCCTCTGCAAAAGCAGCCAGTTCTCCTAACCTCTGAACCATCTCTCCAACCTTGTACCTTTAAAAATGATTTACTTTTATTATGTATGAATGGTGTGTGTATGTGTGTGTGTGTGTGTGTGGTGTTTGTGCACATGTGTATATGAACACACATGTGTGTACAGTTGACAGACCAAATCAGAAGAGGGTGTTGAATTCCTTGAAGCTGGAGTTACAGGTATTCTGTGAGTCATCTGGCATGGATCCTGGGTTCTAAACTTGAGTCTTCATTACCAAGCAGCAAGTCCTCTTAATCACTGAGCTATCTCTCCAGCCCTATGTAATTTAGTTATGATGAGACTCTTTATGAAAATGGGATCACATAGCTTATATTGAGAGTAATGTTATTTCATAGTATATAAAATTAAGTTATAAATTTGAGGGCTTAGGGACTGGAGAGTTGGCTTAGCAGTTAAGAACAGTGATTACTCTTGCAGAGGACTCGAGTTTGATTCCTAGCCACGCACATGGTGGATAACAACTGTCAGTAATTGACTTCTGCAGGTATTGCACAACACAGGTACACTTACATAAATGCAGGCAATACACTTATACACATAAAAAACCCAAACAAAAAATCAAGATCTTACTAGGAAAAGAAACCAAGTCAAATGTGATTTTCAAATATACTGGTTTTCTCATTTCCTTCAAGGTGGGAAAGTGTAAGTTTCTTGGTCTTTTGCCCTGAAGATAAGGCATCACATTGCCAGTGGTGGCTTGGCGCATGTCTGCAATGCAGGGCTGCTTTGTGCTTAAAGAGGGGATTCCATTGATAGATGATGCTCCTACTACTCTTGGCTTGACAAAAAGTGAACCGAATGTTCTGCTTTAGTCTTTTATTTATATACTCCAACCTGCATATTTCAAAGCACTTGCAAGTTTTAATTAATATTATTAAATGACCAAATACACTTTTAGAAAATATCTAGTCACAGTAAGAGAAAGTACACCTTGTGTTTCGTTTTAGAAAATCTGAGTGAAATGCAAAGACATATATCTTTCTACTTGAAAGAGTTTAATCTGTTCTAAAGTTTGGCAGTGGGATGAATACTTCAGGATGTACCACCAAGTAAATACAGTGAGCTCTGGGGGGATGCTGGCACTCAGCCTTCACACATATCTTGGGTTTTGGAGGTGGAGTCTGGGACAAACCCTGGCTACCTATTAGAACCTGTGGAGGTGGAGGAGTTTTGTATTCAAGCATCAATCCAGGTCAGTCAGTCAGAATGTCTAAGGCACAAGCAGGGCATGGTGGTGCATGCCTTTAATCCCAGCACCAGGGAGGCAGAGGCAAGAGGATCACTGTAAGTTTGAAGCCAGCCTGGTCTACATAGTGAGTTCCAGGACAGCTGGGGCTACAAGGAGACCCTTATATATAACCATCACATATTCCAAAATATGTTTAGGAATTCACATTTTCCCCTTTAATTTTGTATTACTCTAAAATATGAATATGTACCTTCCACCTATATACAGTAATTACAGAGTCAATTCTAGAGCCCATTAAAAGATTCACATTATACCACAGGTGCTTTCAAATAAAAAGAAATATAACAAAAATGTTCAGCTTGCCCTACAACTGGGAATTTGGTGTGAGCATCCACAAATCATTCGCCCTTTGTTTTGCTGGGACTATGTTACTTTACTTAGCATAATGTCATCTTTCTTTTTTTTTTCAAAGCCAATTCTTTATTGAAGCTTTGTGCATTTCATACAAAATTTCCCAATCGAATCTCGACCCGTTCCCCCTTCCTTGCCCCCCACCCCACCAGAGCTCATGCACTCTGCCAAACATGTTTTTCATCTTTCTCCCATTTCAGTCAGTTATTTGACCCAGTCTTTTTTTGTGTTTTTTGTTGCTGTTGTTATTTCTTCCAATTTGCATCACTCCAAAATATGCACATATGCATGCCACACATATATCAAGATTATGTCATAGGTTTTAGCATCTTCAGCTTATGATTTCTTTTTTATTATTATTGTTTTTTTCTTTATTAGGTTGAAAGATGTCATGTTTTCCTTAAGGAATTGTTTGAAGGCTCCTCCTTGACAAGCCCAAACAACCATCAGTCCTGCCTTTGTGCTCCACACTGGGGTCTTCCCTTCCCATGGTCACCAAATGAGGTCCAGTAAACACAGTGTGCTATCTTGATCTTCCTGTACTGGTCTCCATGAAACAGCCTGGGTATTTACTGCAGAATAGAACTTCATTGTGTAGATGTGCCACATTTTTGTTCTCCATTCATCCATCGAGGGGCATTTGGGTTGATCCCAGCTCTTGGCTACTGTGAAGAGAGCTGCAATAAACATAGATGTGCATGTATCTTTCTGGTAGGATGAGTCTTGTGGGTATATATCCAGTAATGGTATGACTGGGTCAGGTGGTAGGCTCATTTTGAGTCTTTTTTGTTTTGTTTTGTTTTGTTTTGTCTTTTTGAGACAGGATTTCCCTGTAGCCCCAGCTGTACTGGAACTTACTCTGTAGTCCAGGCTGGCCTTGAACTCACAAAGATCCAACTGCCTCTGCCTCCCAAGTGCTAGGATTAAAAGCGTGCACCACCACGCCCGGCTTCATCTTGAGTCTTTTAAGCATTGTCCATACTGCTTTCCATAATGGTTGTAAAAGTTTACATTCCCACCAGTGGATGAGTGTTCCCCTTTCCCCACAACCTCTCCAGCATTTGGTGTCTTCTTCTTTCTTGATCTTAGCCAGTCTTATCGGAGTGAGATGATATCTGCGAGTGGATTTAATTTGCATTTCCTTAATAATTAGGGATGCTGAAAATTTTTAAAGATATTTCTCAGAGATCTCCTGAGACCAGCTCAGGCAAGCACAGGCAAGGAGAAACTCATATGCCAGGAACACGAAGAAGAGACAACACAGGAAAGGGGCAGGATAATCCTGCATCAAGCTCTACCAACCCTATAGAAGATTCCTACAGTGGGATCCCCATGGGGATAGCCCAGGACACAGATATCAGAAACACAATTGGGAACATATTTAAAGAACTGCAAGATTATAAAGAGCAAATCAAAGAACTAAGAAAAGAGAATGAAGAACACAAGGACCTAGAGAAAGAGAATGAAAAACTCCAGAAGGAAGTAGAAACACTGAAAAGATCCCATGCTGATAAAGATAAGGAAACCAACCAGCGAAGCAAAGAGCTACAGGAAGAGATTGGGAAGCTCCAAAAAGAAGTAGAAATACTAAAGAAATCAGAAGAGGAAATGAAAAAGGAAATCAAACACTCATCCAATCAAGAGGAAAGGAATGGAAAAAGCCTCAGAAGCAGAATGGAGGAAGCAGAACAAAGAATATCAGACCTGGAAGATAACACAGAACAACTAAAAACCTCAAGGAAAGATTATGGAAAATTTAAAACACAAAAGTTGAACAACCAGGAACTGTGGGACCACTTATGAAAAGATCAAACCTCCTCAATCATAGGAGAGAGGGGGAAGGAAGAAAGATCCCAAGAGAAGGTATGATCAATCTTCAAACAGAACTAGAGATGAAAATTTCCCCAAACTAAAAAAAAGACCAACCAAATACAGAAACAAGAATAAAGATACAAGATAAAAGCACCATATGACCCCAAACTAAAAACGACAAACCACACAAACCAAGAAGCACATAGAACCAAAGAGACAATCTCTACGCCACATCATAGTTAAAATGTAGACACCCAAAACAAAGACAAAAATCTTAAAACACAAGAGAAAAACAAGTGACCTGTATAGGGGAAACCTATCAGAATTACAACTGACTTCTCAGTGCAACTATGAAAGCAAAAAGAACCGTGATCAACAGCATTTCCATGGATTAAAGGACAATAGATGCCAACCCAGGTTACTATACCCAGCAAAAATGTCAATTATAATGAAGGAGAAAGAAAAATACAATAAAAAAAAAAAAAAAAAAAAAAAAAGAAAGAACAAGACCAACCCTTCAGAAGATACTTGAAACAATGTCAAAGAAAAAGAAAGGAGCAACCATCCCCAGGCACCATTAGCAAAGAGAAATCAATAAAAGCATAACTGCAGAAGTAGAAACCTAAACAAAAACACAAATGGATCAACAAGCAAAAGAAAGCAACACAGACCTATCAGAATCATAACCTTAAATATTAATGGACTAAATCCCCAATCAAAGACATAGACTGGGAGATGGATTAGGAAACAGAAATCCATCAAATCTACAAAAAAAAAACCACATCTTACCTTCAAGGACAGGCACCACCTTAAAGTGAAAGGATGGAAAAAAATATTCCAAGCAAATGGTACCAAAAAGAAAAGCAGGTGTTGCTATTTTATATCAGAAAAAAATAGACTTCAAGGTAAAAGAAATCAGAAAGAGACAAAGAAGGCCATAACATTTTTATCAACGGAAAAATTTCACCAAGAAGATTCAAAGTCATGAAGTACTATTGCCCACAAACACTGGTGCACCAAACTTTATAAAGACAATCTCCAGGACCATAAGTCCACCACACTAACCCCAGTACACTATAGTGGGGACTTCAATAACCCACTGAGTCCTTTGGATATGTCAACCAGAACAAAGACTAAACAGAGACATCTGAGAATGATATAAGATTCCACAAATGGACCTCATAGGCCTCAACCAAATATTCCACCCGATACAGGAGAATACACTTCTAGTCAGCACCCCATGGAACATTCTCCAAATCGACCAGAAAACTGGAACACAGAAGAAATCTCCACAAATACAAAAAACGATTGAAATTAATTTCATGCATTCTATCGACCACGTTGCAATAAACATCAAACCACCACTAGATAAGCACTACTGCCTACAAGAACACACTGGAGACTAAACAATACACTCTTGAATATGAATGGATCAAAGAAAAGATAAAGAAAGAAATAAAAGCATTCCTGCAATGAATGCAATACAGTACAACACAACAAAACTATGGATACCTTAAAAAGCAGTCCTAAGAGGGAAGTTTATAGCCCTAGGTGCCTACATAGAACAAACAGAAAGAGCACAAGTGACTGATCTAACACTACAGCTAAAAGCACTTGAGAGGCAAACAACAAATGAACCCTAAATGCAACAGAGATAGGAAAAAATAACAAAAAACAGAGCAGAAAATCAATGAAATAGAAGCAAAGAAAAAAGACCCAATACAAAAACTCATGAATCCAAAAGTTGGGTTCTTTGAAAGATAAAACAAGATAGATAGACAGACCTCTATCGCAGGTTAACCAAAAGAAAGAACAAAACAACTCCAAAACAAACAATCCAGATGAAAAGGGAAATATCACAACAGACAAGAAAAAGGATCCAGAAAATCCATACAGGAATATTTCAAGAACCTATACTCTACCAGTTTGAAAATCTAGAAAGAAATGGATGCATATCTGAAATTTGGGATCACCAAAGCTCAACCAAGAAGAGATGGCACGCTTAAACAACCCATAATATATGAAGAAATGAGGATGTAGTAAGCAACCTCCCAACTAAAAAAAGTCCAGGCCCAGATGGTTTCCACAGCGCCGAATTCTATAAACATTTCAAAAAAGCCTACAACTATTATTACTGAAACGTTGTTTAGAAGGATACAATCGAGGGAAAATCTCCTAAATTCCTTCTATGAAGCCAGCATCACTCTATTACCCAAACCAGGCAAATACAACAAAAGGAGAATTTAGACCCATCTCCTAATGAACACAGATGCCAAAACTTCTAACAGTTGATCTGGCAAATCGCTACAGACCCCACATCAAGAAGATATCCAATCATGACCAAGTTGGATTCATACCAGAGATGCAGGGATGGTTCAACATATGAAAATCCATAAACATCATCAAACACATAAACGGAATCAAAGACAAAAACCACACCACTCATCTCAATAATGCTGAAAAAGCCTTTGAAAAAATCCAGCATCCCTTCATGCTTAAGTCCTAGGAAGATGATTGGGGATCATCCTCAATGTAATCAAAGCCATATACAGGAAATCCGCAGCCAATATCATCCTAAACGGGGAAATAACAGAAACTTCCCTTTAAGGTAGGAACTCGGCAAGGCTGCCCCTCTGTCACCACTCCTCTTCAATATAGTGCTTGAAACACTTGATAGAGCCATAAGGCAAGAAAAGGAAATTAAAGGAGTACTAATTGGAAAAGAGGAAGTCAAGCATCCCTATTGCTGATGATATGATTGTTTATTTAAGGGATGCTAAAAAGTCCACCAGAAAACCTAGAAACGATTAACAGCTTCAGCAAAGTGGCAGGATATAAAAAAATCTAAAAAAAAAAAAAAAAATGGCCTTTCTTTACACCAAGAACAAGAAAACTGGAGAAAGAATCAAAGAGACCTGTCCCCACTCACAAACGCCTCAAAAAAAGCAATACTCTAGGAACAATAACCTCCCCAGACACCAAAGATCTCACGAAAATTTTAAACCTTTGAAAGAAAGAAATTGAATGAAGACATCAGAAGATGGAAAAACCTCCCATGCTATGGATTGAGAAATTAACTTGTGAAAATGTCCATTTTCCCAAAACTCTTTATAGATTTAATGCAATTCCAATCAAAATCCCCAAGAGTTTCTTCACAGGCTTGGAAACAAAGTCCTTAAATTCATTTGGAAAACAAAAGACCCTGAAAAGCCAAAACAACCCTAGCGGAAAAGAGCTCCACAGGGCGGATATCTATACCTAGCTTCAAATTACTACAGGGTATAGTCATAAAAACAGCCTGGTACTGGCACAAAAACAGACCTGTTGACCAATGGAACAAAACCGGAAGATCCAAACTCTGAGCACATATAATTTCAGCCATCTTATATTTGACGAGAGGGCCAAGAAGCCACAATGGAGAAAAGACAGCATCTTCAGCAAGTGCTGTTGGCAAAACTGGATCATCACTTGTAGAAGAATCAAATTAACTCCCTACCTCTTGCCCTGTACAAAAGTCCACTCCAGATGGATCAAAGACCTCAACGTGAAACCCCAAACTCTGAAGGCGATAGAAGAAAAAGTTGGCAGCAGGACTACAAGACATAGCATAGGAAAAGCTTTCTAAATCAGACAGCAGCTGTGCAAGAATTAAGGCGACAATTGACAAATGAGACCTCATTAAACTCAAAAGCTTCTGTACATCAAAAGAAACAATCAAGGAAGGAAGAAATCCCACAGAATGGGAGGAAAACTTCCACCGCAGTACCATCTGACAACAGCATTGATTTCCAGAATATATAAACTACTCAAAAAAAAAGAAAAAAGAAAAAAAATGACCCACTCAATAGATGGAGCAAAGAACTGAACAGAGACTTCACAAGTGAGGAATTGTGAGATGGCTGAGAAAACACCTCAAGAAGTGTTCAACATCACTAATCATTAAGGAAATTGCAAACTCAAAAACCACTTTAAGATATCATCTTACTCCAATAAGACTGGCTAGGATTCAAGAAAAATAAAATGATACCAAGTGGTGGAGAGGTTGTGGGGAAAAGGGGGAAACTCATCCACTGCTGGTGGGAATGTAAACTCATACAGCCACTGTGGAAAGCAGTGTGGAGAGAAAGCATTGTGGAGCAGTTGGAAGGATTGGAATGAATTTGCCACCCGACCCGGCCATACCACTCCTGGCATGTTACCCTCGAGATACCCCACCACAGAGATACATGCACGGCCATGTTTATTGCAAGCTCTCTTCAAATATGCAAGGAGCTTGAACCACCCCAAATGTGCCCCTCAACTTGATGAGTGGATAGAGAAAATGGGTACATCTACACAATGGAGTTCTATTCAGCAGAAAGAAAGCGCACATCAGGCTTTGACAGGAAAATGTGGCTGGAGCTAGAAGGACTCATGCTGAGTGAAGTAACACAGTCCAGAAAAACAAACGATGAATGGTTATCCCTCATCTGTGGATGGTTAGTGCCAATTACCTAGTTGTAAGTTTTCTTGTGTAATGGCCCCTGAGCTTTTGTCCAAAGCAGTTGGGACGTGATGCATATTGGAAACGACAACACACAACAACAACACAACAACAGAAAGGGACTGCATCAAAGAAAAACTGACTGAAACAGTGAACTTCTGTTCAAAACAGTCAACTTCCTCATGGATAATATTGAGAAAGACTGAGAAAGAGATGAAAAGCCATGTTTGGCAGAATGCATGAGTCTCTGGTGGGGTGGGGGAATGGGAGGCACGGGTCTACGATTTGTTAAAAAAATAAAAATATATTTATGTGAAAAAAAAGATATTTCACAGCCATCTTTACTTCCTCACTAGGCAATTCTCTGGCTCTTTACTACATCTCTTGAGTGGGTCATTTGTTTTCTTCCTTCTTTGTTTTTTGAGTAGTATATATATTCTGGATGTTAATGCTCTTTCAGATGTATCTGCAGTGAAGGTTTCCTCCCATTCTGTGGGTTTTCTCTACATTGCATTTGTTGTTTCTTTTGCTGTACAGAAGTTTTTGAGTTTGATGAGCTCCCATTTGTCAATGGTCGACCTTATTTCCTGCTCAGCTGCTGTTTGATTTAGAAACTCTTTTCTCCTATGCTTATGTCTTGTAGGATGCTGCCAAACTTTTTCTTCTATCACCTTCAGAGTTTTGAGTTTCATGTTGAGATTTTGGATCCACTTGGAGTTGATTTTTGTACAGGGTGAGAGGTAGGGGTTTGATTTTGTTCTTCTACCAAATGGTGATCCAATTCTGCCAGCACCATTTGATGAAGATGCTATCATTCCTCCATTGAGCTGTTTTTGCCCCTTTGTCAAATATGAGGTGGCTGAAATTGTATGAGCTCAAGTTTGGATCTTTAATTTTATTCCCTTTGTCATCAGGTTTGTTTTTGTGCCAGGACCAAGCTGTCTTTATTACTATAGCCCTTTAATATGGCTTGAAGTATGGTAAAGCAGTGCATCCTATATTGCACTTTTCACTCAGGGTTGCTTTAGCTATTTGGGGTCTTTTTTTCCATATGAAAAAAACTTTTTTCCAAGCCTGTGAAGAAACTCTTGGGGATTTTAATTGGGATTGCCATTAAATCTGTACAAGAGTCTTGGGTAGAATGACATTTTTACTATATTAATTTCTCCCAATCCATGAGCAGGGAGGGGTTTTTTCCATCTTCTGATGTCTTCTTCAATTTCTTCTTCAGGGGTTTAAAATTTCATTGTAGAGATCTTTGTGGTCTTTGGTTAGGTTGTTCCTAGGTATTTTACTTGTTTTTTTAGGCTATTGTGAGTGGGAAGGTTCCTTGTATTCTTCTTCAGTTGCTTGTTGTTGGTGTAAAGAAAGGCTACTGATTTTCTAGGTTAATTTGTATCTCCCACTTTACTGAAGTGTTGAGGCTTGCTTTGCTTCTCCTTCAGATGCCTTTTTTTTTCCCCTCTTGTTTATGGAGTGTAGACGTGTCTAGGTTTTAGGCTTTCAAATTTTTTTTTTTATTTTAAAAAAAAAAAAAAAAAAAAAAAAATCCAATTCCAGTTGGCCGGGGGTGTGGGAGGGGGGAAGGATATGCCTGCTTAGTCCTGCCCAGTACTCTTGCTTCAGGTGGTGCTCACTCACTCAAGTCTCACAGTGGCAACAGGCTCATTTTTAATACCAGCAACAAGGGCAACTCTGCCCCGACAGCCACACCAGACAAGGATTTAACAGGCCCACCTTTAATCCCAGGTAGCAGAGTGATTCCACTTGCCAGCCTCGAAAGACAGATTTAGCTATCCAAGCAATGAATCAACCAACAGCCCAGGAGTAGATCTATCCTAAAACCTGTGCTTCAGGTGGTCCTGGCAAGTCCCTGATGTAACCACTGCTCACCCCTACAGTTGTTCTTCTAAGGTCCCTGACTTGGTTTCCTTCCAGGGAGATCTCATAGGGATCTTCTGTACGACTCATAGAGTTCAATGTGGATTTATTATGAGGTTTTATAAATGTTTCTCAACATTCCCTTGTGCATGTTAAATGTCAGGCAAATCCCTACCTATAAGTTAGCTTTCATAATTGTATGGGGATGATATTCTAATTCAAATGAACAGGTGAAAAAAGTGAAAAGCACTAAGAGTCATATGGACACAATTAACGGACCGGGCATGTATAGGGAACATTTTAGCTGTTCCTCTATATATATATATATATATATATATAATATATTATATATATATATCATAATTCATATCCCCAGCTGCCTTGAACTCACTCTGTAGATCAGGCTGACTTTGAACTCATAGAGATCTGCCTGCCTCTGCCTCCCAAGTCCTGGGATTAAAGGCGTGTGCCACTACACCTGGCTCATGATATATTTTAATATGCTCAAAATCTGCTCCTTCAAAAAAGTATCATTGAACACTCCCCAGGCCCAGGGATATAATTATCCTGACACTGTATTCTAGTGGGGGAGAAAGAAGGGTAACAGGAACACAATGTGTATTGTTCAGTGTACCAGGTGGAGTATGTGACTTGAAGGACAATGAATTGGGGAGAGCAGCTGGGTTTAGGAGGCCAGGAGAGACTCTCAGATACAATGAGATTATAAAGATGTCAGTGGAGAAGCAGTGTGAACATTTGTAGGAGTAGGCAATAAATTCAAAGACCCTGGGTCAGGAGTATATATACTTGCCAGAAGACGTGGCACAGAGTGCCTAGAGAAGAGGCTGGCAGGGAATTGACCAATGGGCAGCCACATCAAAAAGGGCCTTCAGCCACATGAGAGGAGGCTTCCCCTATACCTGAGACCCTTAAAATGTAGCTTCACTTTAAACCACCTGAAACTGGGTTGCTGAGGTTGTTCAGCTTCGCCACCTGAGTTTGAACCTGGTAATTGACTTCATAAACTTGTCCTCTGACATCCACAGGAATGCCCTGGCATGCATGCTGTAGGGAATCATGGCACTGATAAGGATTTCTAGCATGGGCCAAGATGGCTAATGCTACCGCTAAATGGCTGATACCATATGCCAGAGGACTCCAAAGTCAATAGTGATATAATCCATTATATAACCAGTTTGGGCAAGAAGTCACCTTTGTGCGATTTCCTGTAAAAGGTCTTTGGAACCAAGGGTGCATAGGTTTTCCAGCAGCCTCCTGCTCAGTGGCTCATGTGCCCTTGCCCAGAGAAAATAAAGCATGTTTTCATTTGCCAGCAGGTCTGGGAATCTTCTTTAATCTCTTGGTTCCTTGTGATCCTTCATTCCTGGCTCCCAAACTTGGTTCTCTCTCTCTCTCTCTCTCTCTCTCTCTCTCTTTCTCTCTCTCTCTCTCTCTCTCTCTCTCTCTCTCTCTTTCTCTCTCTCTCTCTCTCTCTCAAATCCCTACCTATAAGCTAACTTTCATAATTGTATGGGGATGATATTCTAATTCAAATGAACAGGTGAGAAAAGTGAAAACACTAAGAGTCTTATGGTCACAATTAAATAAAATAAACATTTGAAATTAGGTGTGAACTCTTTGCTTATCTTCAAGTCCCTCCCCTCTCTCTTCCCTCTCTCTTAGCAGCAAGAAGTATTATGCCAGCCACATTACCCTCAGGATCCTGAGATTCCAGTGGTGATCTGAACTCCTAGTCACCCTCAATAAGTCTTAAGTTTAGTTGTCCAGGTGAGGTGCTGACCCAATTTAGGAGTGGCTCTGATAAAGAATCCTAAAACTCTGGCTTTGTCTACAGTGGGGGAGTTGGAAGAGGCTTTGACGAATAACCTCCTACTACTCAGGATGACAGTGAGGCATCTTTCTGCTCTGTTCTCTTCTGTCATTTCTCCCTTTCTCCCCAGGCCCACCATTTGAGGAAGACCAGAGGACTAGGTTGAAGGATAAGGTAAGAGAAGTCATTGCCCCAGAAAGAAAGACCAAATAAAGTACTTTCTGCCAGACTGTGGGATGGTGAAACTGAAGAATCACATTTCACTTTGCTTTCAAGCCTTAGATCTATGATGGGGTTCACAATGAAAACATGAAATTGAACTGCACCCTTGCAATATTCAAGTGTCTATTTAACACTGCCATTGGCTGGGAAATGGTGGTGGGGTGGTGTAGTGGGGTGGTTAGCCAGGGGTAGAACTATGCTGGTGTTTGTGTGTTACAAATTAAGCACACAGGGGTAAGCTTTGCCCATGAGGCATTTCAGCTCAGGTATGCGTTTTCTAAAAAACTCTTTTAAATGCTAGTATTGTGGAGGGGGTGTTTACCTTTTGAGTTTTAATCTGGACATATTATATATAATTTACTTTAAAGCATGTGTTTGGAAATGCCAATCACATTCATATAAGTAATAGACTTTTTCTATCACTTAGGACTTAATAAAACTCAGTCTCACTGTGAACACAATGTAAATATCTTGGTAATAAAGTATGATTCTCCAGTTTGCTTTAAGAAAATAACATTCATGTATATAGTACTTACATACTATGTAACTACTTTTCCCATAGAGAAACAATTGAAAAAGGAATTCCCAGGAATCTTTCCTGGTAAAAATTTTTTGTTAAGTACCCATATGAAAATGTATTATCAGGGCTGGGAAGGTGTCTCAGTGATTAAGAGCATTGGCTGCTCTTGCAGAGGACCTGGGTTCAATGTCCAGCACCCACATAGTGGCTAACAGCCATCCCTGTGGAACTGCAGTTCCAGGGGGCCCAACACCTTCTGATCTCCACAGCATTGCATGACACCTATGCATCTACCTACATGCAGACAATGCACTCATACAAATAAAATGAAAAAATAATAAATAAAATATTTTTTGTCTTTTTGAGACAGGGTCTCCCTGTAGCCTCAGCTGGCCTGAAACTCACTCCGTAGACCAAGCTGGCCTTGAACTCACAGAGATCTGCCTACCTCTGCCTCCTGAGTGCTAGGATTAAAGGTGTGTGCCACCATACCTGGCTAAATAAAATCTTTTTTCAGAAAATGTAGTATTATCCATAATTTTTTTTTGCATAGAAATAACTCCAAGGAGATCGGAAGAACATAGCAAGTGTTCATATCTTAACGCCTAGATTTTTTTTTCATAATTATGTCTCTTTGGAATGTTTTTGGAGTTCTTTTCATGTTTTGAATGAAATGGAAAACAAACATTTTTAAGAAATCTCCTAAGCAAACATTAGGACTAGACAGGTGAAAGTGGGCCTGGAAGGAGTTTATAGTGTCTGGAAAACTGCTCTGATATTTGAGGTGAACAGATAAGTTGACCTCAAGCATCACGGTGAGAAACGGCAGGATGCTCTCTGCCTGCACTTTATGTATATACCTTTTTCTTCTTTAATTTTTTCAGTGTAAGAAAAGATTTCCTTGAATTTTGGCTTTAGGAAACAACATACACATTCTCCTTTACCTGGAGAGTTTCAGCTAATGGTTTCATTGACCTGTTCGTGGCATTCAAACAATTTCTATGTCCAGATGGGCCAGCAAAACAGCTCAGAGTATGAAGGTGCTTGCCTTGGCGCCAATGACCTCAGTTCAGTCCCAGACACACCTGATGGAAGGAGAGAACTTACTTCTCCAAGTTGTCTTCTGACTTCACATGAATATCATGGTACACGTTCAATCTCACCCCCCCAATAAAGAAATACCAAAAGTAAAACAAAGTGTCGAAGTGATATTCCTGAAAATGAGCATAAAAACATCTAAAATATCGGGAAAAAACAAATTTGGAGGAAACTGGAACTGCATGCAATAAAACAGGTGTATTCTGTTTACACAAAGGCCATGTCCTCAGTCCTTTCTTGTGATGTTAATGCTCAGTTAATTTTCTCGGATGCAGTATAAAAGTGTCACACTACATAGGAAGCTGGGTTGCCTTTGGCTGAATGTTTTGGCCAGATAGATGTGTGGAGGTCAGGATTTGAAGGTGCAGACGGAAGGTACTTCAGCTGCCTTGACCTGCCTCCCTTACTGTCAGTAGAACCCCTTGCTGGTGTTTATAGAAAGAAAGGAAAATAGAGAGCCACCTGGAACATACTCTACCATGTCCCTAAAGGTCTTCTAAGAAATTAATGGCATGGAGTCACACATATCCCAACTTGGAAGGCAGAGGCAGGCAGATGTGTAAGATGGAGGTCAGCTTGTTCTATATTGCAAGTTCCAGGCCAGCTGGAGCTAGAGGAGGGGAGGAAGGAAGGGAGGGAGGGAGGGAGGGAGGGGGGTGAGGGAGGGAGGGAGGGGGGGGGAGGGAGGAGGGAGAATGATGGGACCAAAAGAAAAGAGAGAAAAAGAAAAAAGAAATGTTGATCAAGAAATCTCAGGGCTGGAGAGATAGATTGCTCAACAGTTAAGAACACTGGCTGCCTTAGCAGAGATCCAGGTTTCGATCCCCGTCACCAATACATGGGGCTAATGAACAGCATTCACTATCCAGTTCCAGATTTGGCCCTCTTCTGACCTTCCATGCAAGTTGTGTTGATAAGGTTATTATCACGATATATACATGCAGGCAATACAGTTTACATTTAAAATAAAAATAAAGGAGACCTCTTGTTTGTCTGTAGTTTCAGAAGGGAAGAAATACAAGAAGAAATACAGACTGAGTGAACCAGAAGCTGAACTTACTCCAAAGATATACAACTTAAAAACCAACTTGGACTATGCAGTGGTTTGAATGAGTGTCCCCCATACGCTTTAAGTATTCAGACATTTGTCTCCAGTTGTGGCACTGTTCTTGGAGGTCTTAGCAGGTTGTGGCCCCTGTGCTAGAGGAAGTCGTTATTGGGGGCAGGCTTAGTGAGTTTAACAATCCTTGTGGTCTCCAGTCGCTCTCTCTGCTTCCTGTGCTCATTTCGTAGACGTGACCCTCAGCTTGCTGCTCCAGCCCCGGCCACCATGCCTCCCGCCACAATGGACTCTAATTCCTTGAACCGTCAATCGTAAACTCAAATAAAACTCTTCCTTTTATAATTCTTGGTCACGGTGTTTTATCACAGCAAACAAGAAAGTGACTAATCCAGACTTACCAGCAGATATGTATTCAGTTAGTATGTTATCTTGAGTTTTAAGATATAATGTACTGGGGCTGGAGAGATGGCTCAATGGTTAAGGGCACTGACTGCACTTGCAGAGGGACCCAGGTTTGATTCCAGCATTCACTGTTGGCTAAAAATCGCCGATTTGGTGCAGGTGCGTGGTTGTGCACACCTTTTAATCCCAGCACTCAGAGGCAGAGGCAGGCAGATCTCTGTCGTTCAAGGCCAGGTCTTACATAGCGAGCTCCAGGCCAGCTGGGACTAAAAGAAGACCCTGTCTTAAAAATACCAAAAATATTTTAAAAAGAGATATAATGTATTGTATTCCTTTTTTATTTCTAAGAAAAATATTTTCTAAATGGCCATTTATTGTAAATATGCGGTTGTATTTCAGAAATAAAAAACCATTGCTAAAGTAGATGTCTGGACTGCTTCATTTAAAACAGCTTTAAATTTTTATTAAATTCCCCAAGCAACTCTATCAAAGGAATGAAAAACACTTAATTTAATTTTAGTCACACAGACCATTAATGGTTAACGGGAAGGAGTTGAAGACAAGGGATGTTGGACTTTTCTTACTGGAAGGCTATTTGAAAATAGTTTATGGAAGAAATTATCATTAAATTTGTTCTTCTCAGTGCCCATGTTGTGATATCTGTAAGTAATTTTGCTTTCTTTGTAAACGACCTATTGCTATTGTCAAAGATTTTTATTACTTATGTGCACAACAATCTTGCGCTAGTCTACACATGTTTTTTTCTTTCATACTCAAGCCAGTTTATTAGATCACAGCTCAGGCCTGCATCACTGGCTGCGACTTCTCGGCCTGCAGCCTGACTCCAGAGCCCGCGAAGCCTGTGCCGCCCCTCTGCAGTAAGATGATGTCCCGCTCTGTGAGCCGGTCTCCACTAACCGGGTCCACCATGTCCTTTCGGATCAGCTTCTCCACGCACTCCACGGTGACCACGGCTCCGGAGGGCCGCAGCACTGCGCACGGCGTGGCGTTGCTCAGGCCGTCTCGGGTCACGGCGCACACGTAGCGCTCTTGGGGCGCGATGAGCCCCACGCGGTCTGCCGAGGGGTCCAGCAGAGTGAAGCGCACGGGCGTCAGCTCCGACATGCGCAGCGGCTTCCCAGACATGGGGCAGGTCACAGTGCGGGATGGCTTCTCCAGCTTGGTGGGCTTGGCCTCGGGGGTCAGCGATGGAATCCAGAAGCTGGGCAGTGCCTGGGTCCTTGTCGCTGCTCGTGAGGGACCCGCGCTGGGCTGCTCGCGGTCCATGTTGGGCAAGGCGGCCTTGGGCAGGAAGGGGTTGAGTGGCTGGCTCACGATGGCCGCCTCCTTCTCCAGGAAGCCTCTCACTTGGTCCTCGGCAGCAGCCCGCTGTAGCTGCTTCTGCTCCTCCTGGCGAGCTCGGCGCTGCTTTTCGTAGGCCTTCATCTGCCGAGCGATCTCTTTCTTCCGGTGGAGGATGTACTCCAGGATTGCCTCCCGCTCATACAGGTAGCCATCTGGGGTGACCACAGGATCATGGCAGGGCTGCAGAGAGAGACAGCAGCAGTCAAAGTCCTTCACAGCATCCCTGCTTAGTCGAATGTCTCTGGGTCCCATAGCCGGAGGCCGCTGTGTCCTTCTTCTTCTCCTGGTAGGTGTAGATGGCTCCCGCCGTGCAGTTCTTGCTGTGCCGAGTCATCTGGATAGAGTCTGAGTAGTCCGACAATGGCTACACCACACCAGAGATGAGAATCCAGTAGTTCGAGTCCTCAGGCTGGAATGTTCTCAGTAGTCTCAATCTGGCAACTGAATCCTCGATGGAGTCCAGGAGATCTGCTCAGTCTTCGCTTTACACTGGAATCCAAGAAGTGGTCACAACAGCAAGATGAACTCACCAGACAGAGAGAAGGCAAGCAGCAAACGCAAAAGCTCCCTTCTTGCCCTGGTCTTTATACCAGCTGCCATCAGAAGGTACGGCCACATTTGGGTGGGTCTTCCATCTTGTAATGATCCAATCAAGAAGGTTCCCTCTCGTTTCAGTTAATCCAGATCCAGTCAAAGTGACACCCAGGATTAGCCAACCCAGGGTTATCCAACGGTGGAGGCCTCAGGATGGTAAGGCCAGTTTTGGGTTTTCTGTGTATTACACATAGACTGAAAGAAAATTTTTTTCTCTATTTCGTATACACATATAATTATTTTTGGCCTTTTTGAGACAGGGTATCGCTGTAGCCCCAGCTGACTGGAACTCCACCATATAGACCAGACTGGCCTTGGAATCACAGATTCTCTGGCCATCCCCCCCCTCCCCCAGTACTGGGACTAAAGGCGTCCATCACCACCACGGCTTTTTTTCTTAATGTCTGCAGAGGCCAGAAGAGGGTGTCAGATCCTTCGGAGTTAGAGTTACACTAACAGCTTTGAGTTGTGAACCACCCAAGGTGGGTGCTGGAGAAGCTAGCAGCCAGTGCTCTTAAGCACTAACCTGTAGTTTTTAGCCCTGGAATATAGAGTCTTTCACTGTTTGATGCCACCCCCTGTGGAGACCCAGGGCACCTCCCTCACTCTACATGGGCCACTTGCATCCTTTCCCAGCAAAGTGCTCCAAAGTGGCCACAGTGCTGCCTACAGACCTGATCGTGGCCCAGCCTGGTGGTTCCAGCCTGCCATCCTAGCTACTGTCGAGGATGAGGAAGGATGGTCAGAAGAACAAGGCCTTGTGGCAGGAGATGGTTTTGTGGGTAAAAGCACTTATTATGCAACCTGGATGACCTGAGTACCGTCCTAGGAACCCATGGTTGGAAGGGCAAAACAGACTCTGACTTCCACACAGGATCCTCCCCATGCCTCACAAAGGGCTCTTCCATCCCTCAAAGCTTTGACTGTGTCCAGGCATTGGAACAACTGCTGTTTTCTAGCCTACACAGTTTTATGGAAATTCTCACCCAATTCTTGTTTGTTTTGTTTTGTTTTCATTTTTTTTTCCTGCCTCCCAAGTGTTAGGATTAAAAGGTGTGCACCACCATGCCTGGCTTTAAAGACGTTTCTTAATAGCCACCATGTGGGTGCTTGGGAACAAACCCGGCTCCTCTGCAGGGAGCAGTCAGTGCTCTAACCTCTGGGCCATCTCTCCAGCCCCTCTTATTTGTTTTTAGTTTATGAAAGTTGAAAATGTGTTTCGATTCCATTAAATTAGGCTATGAGTCTAAAGAGACCTATGCAGTGCACCCTGTTGCATGATTTTGGCATGGCAGCTGAGTGTCATGGATGCCATGGAGGTGTTCTGAGTCTCCCTTACTATTTTCTGCATAATGGAATCACCAACAGAAATACTGACGAGATACTGTGGGGGCACCCTGGGCTTTGGGTTTGTTAAATGCTCTCACACTGGTGACCACATGCTGCCAGATGAAGAACCATACTGGGAGAAGAAACAATTAATATTAAGTGTGAGACTATAGCCAAGACAACCCTGGGAGTGATGGTGCCCAGAGTTCTTTATAGGCATTAAGGTGGCTAGAGGGTTTCAACAGTTCAGTTTGTGCCATTGTGTGCTTTCTCTTAAGTTCTGTTGAGGGGATAGCCATCTGAGATCGCTGTATGAATCATGTAAGTAGAAGTTTGGGGGCTTTCTGAAGGTCATTTTGTATAACTATAAGTGAGGCTTATGAATTTTATAGTATTATGGTTCTATTTAACAAGTGCTGATCAAAAGTACTTATTGCAGGTCAGCCTGGGATAAGAATTCAGAACCAAAAAAGAGGAAGTCACAGTCTTTTCCTGCAAAAGATTGCTTTAAGTATTCAGACATTTGTCTCCAGTTGGTGGCACTGTTCTTGGAGGTCTTAGAAGGTGTGGCCATGCTAGAGGAAGTACGTTATTGGGGGCAGGCTTAGTGAGTTTAACAAGCCTTGTGGTCTCCAGTCGCTCTCTCTGCTTCCTGTGCTCATTTCGAGATGTGACCCTCAGCTTGCTGCTCCAGCCCCGGCCACCATGCCTCCCGCCACAATGGACTCTAATTCCTTGGAACCGTCAATCGTAAGCTCAAATAAACTCTTCCTTTTATAAGTTTCTTTGGTCACGGTGTTTTATCACAGCAACAGAAAAGTGACTAATACAGACTACCAGCAGAATATGTATTCATTAGTTATGGTATCTTGAGTTTTAAGATATAATGTACTGGGGCTGGAGAGATGGCTCAATGGTTAAGGGCACTGACTGCACTTGCAGAGGACCCAGGTTTGATTCCCAGCATTCACTGGTGGCTAAGAATCGCCTTTAGTGTCAGGCGTGGTGGTGCACACCTTTAATCCCAGCACTCAGGAGGCAGAGGCAGGCAGATCTCTGTCAGTTCAAGGCCAGGTCTACATAGCGAGCTCCAGGCCAGCTGGGACTAAAGAGAGACCCTGTCTTAAAAATACCAAAAATATTTTAAAAAGATATAATGTATTGTATTCCCATTTTTTAATTTCTAAGAAAAATAATTTTCTAAACTGGCCATTTATTGTAAATATGCGGTTGTATTTCAGAAATAAAAAACCATTGCTAAAGTAGATGTCTGGACTGCTTCATTTAAAACAGCTTTAAATTTTTATTAAATTCCCCAAGCACTCTATCAAAGGAATGAAAAACACTTAATTTAATTTTAGTCACACAGACCATTAATGGTTAACGGGAAGGAGTTGAAGACAAGGGATGTTGGACTTTTCTTACTGGAAGGCTATTTGAAAATAGTTTATGGAAGAAATTATCATTAAATTTGTTCTTCTCAGTGCCCATGTTGTGATATCTGTAAGTAATTTTGCTTTCTTGTAAACGACTATGCTATGTCAAAGATTTTTATTACTATGTGCACACAATATCTTGCCTAGTCTACACATTTTTTTTTCTTTCATACTCAGCCAGTTTATTAGATCACAGCTCAGGCCTGCATCACTGGCTGCGACTTCTCGGCCTGCAGCCTGACTCCAGAGCCCGCGAAGCCTGTGCCGCCCCTCTGCAGTAAGATGATGTCCCGCTCTGTGAGCCGGTCTCCACTAACCGGGTCCACCATGTCCTTTCGGATCAGCTTCTCCACGCACTCCACGGTGACCACGGCTCCGGAGGGCCGCAGCACTGCGCACGGCGTGGCGTTGCTCAGGCCGTCTCGGGTCACGGCGCACACGTAGCGCTCTTGGGGCGCGATGAGCCCCACGCGGTCTGCCGAGGGGTCCAGCAGAGTGAAGCGCACGGGCGTCAGCTCCGACATGCGCAGCGGCTTCCCAGACATGGGGCAGGTCACAGTGCGGGATGGCTTCTCCAGCTTGGTGGGCTTGGCCTCGGGGGTCAGCGATGGAATCCAGAAGCTGGGCAGTGCTGGGTCCTTGTCGCTGCCTGAGGGACCCGCGCTGGGCTGCTCGCGGTCCATGTTGGGCAAGGCGGCCTTGGGCAGGAAGGGGTTGAGTGGCTGGCTCACGATGGCCGCCTCCTTCTCCAGGAAGCCTCTCACTTGGTCCTCGGCAGCAGCCCGCTGTAGCTGCTTCTGCTCCTCCTGGCGAGCTCGGCGCTGCTTTTCGTAGGCCTTCATCTGCCGAGCGATCTCTTTCTTCCGGTGGAGGATGTACTCCAGGATTGCCTCCCGCTCATACAGGTAGCCATCTGGGGTGACCACAGGATCATGGCAGGGCTGCAGAGAGAGACAGCAGCAGTCAAAGTCCTTCACAGCATCCCTGCTTAGTCGAATGTTCTGGGTCCCATAGCCGGAGGCCGCTGTGTCCTTCTTCTTCTCCTGGTAGGTGTAGATGGCTCCCGCCGTGCAGTTCTTGCTGTGCCGAGTCATCTGGATAGAGTCTGAGTAGTCCGACAATGGCTACACCACACCAGAGAGGTGAGAATCCAGTAGTTCGATCCTCAGGCTGGATGTCTCAGTAGTCTCAATCTGGCACTGAATGCCTGATGGAGTCCAGGAGATCTGCTAGTCTTCGCTTTACACTGGAATCCAAAGAAGTGGTCACAACAGCAAGATGAACTCACCAGCCAGAGAGAAGGCAAGCAGCAAAACAGCAATAGCTCCCTTCTGCCCTGGTCTTTTATACCAGCTGCCATCAGAAGGTAACGCCCACATTTAGGGTGGGTCTTCCATCTTGTAATGATCCAATCAAGAAGGTCCCTCTCGTTTCAGTTAATCCCAGATCCAGTCAAGTTGACACCCAGGATTAGCCAACCCAGGGATTATCCAACGGTGGAGGCCTCAGGATGGTAAGGCCAGTTTTGGGTTTTCTGTGTATTTACACAGACTGAAAGAAATTTTTTTTCTATTTTCTGTATACACATATAATTATTTTTGGCCTTTTTGAGACAGGGTATCGCTGTAGCCCCAGCTGACCTGGAACTCACCATATAGACCAGACTGGCCTTGAATTCACAAGATTCTCCTGGCCATCCCCCCCACCTCCCCCAGTACTGGGACTAAAGGCGTGCATCACCACCCCCGGCTTTTTTCTAATGTCTGCAGAGGCCAGAAGAGGGTGTCAGATCCTTCGGAGTTAGAGTTACACTAACAGCTTTGAGTTGTGAACCACCCAAGGTGGGTGCTGGGAAGCTAGCAGCCAGTGCTCTTAAGCACTAACCTGTAGTTTTAGCCCTGGAATATAGAGTCTTTCACTGTTTGATGCCACCCCTGTGGAGACCCAGGGCACCTCCCTCACTCTACATGGGCCACTTGCATCCTTTCCCAGCAAAGTGCTCCAAAGTGGCCACAGTGCTGCCTACAGACCTGATCGTGGCCCAGCCTGGTGGTTCCAGCCTGCCATCCTAGCTACTGTCGAGGATGAGGAAGGATGGTCAGAAGAACAAGGCCTTGTGGCAGGGAGATGGTTTTGTGGGTAAAAGCACTTATTATGCAACCTGGATGACCTGAGTACCGTCCTAGGAACCCATGGTTGGAAGGGCAAAACAGACTCTGACTTCCACACAGGATCCTCCCCATGCCTCACAAAGGGCTCTTCCATCCCTCAAAGCTTTGACTGTGTCCAGGCATTGGAACAACTGCTGTTTTCTAGCCTACACAGTTTTATGGAAATTCTCACCCAATTCTTGTTTGTTTTGTTTTGTTTTTCATTTTTTTTTCCTGCCTCCCAAGTGTTAGGATTAAAGGTGTGCACCACCATGCCTGGCTTTAAAGACGGTTCTTAGCCACCATGTGGGTGCTGGGAACCAAACCCGGCTCCTCTGCAGGAGCAGTCAGTGCTCTTAACCTCTGGGCCATCTCTCCAGCCCCTCTTATTTGTTTTGTAGTTTATGAAAAGTTGAAAATGTGTTTTGATTCCATTAAATTAGGCTATGAGTCTAAAGAGACCTATGCAGTGCACCATGTTGCATGATTTTGGCATGGCAGCTGAGTGTCATGGATGCCATGGAGGTGTTCTGAGTCTCCCTTACTATTTTCTGCATAATGGAATCACCAACAGAAATACTGATGAGATACTGTGGGGGCACCCTGGGCTTTGGGTTTGTTAAATGCTCTCACACTGGTGACCACATGCTGCCAGATGAAGAACCATACTGGGAGAAGAAACAATTAATATTAAGTGTGAGACTATAGCCAAGACAACCCTGGGAGTGATGGTGCCCAGAGTTCTTTATAGGCATTAAGGTGGCTAGAGGGTTTCAACAGTTCAGTTTGTGCCATTGTGTGCTTTCTCTTAAGTTCTGTTGAGGGGATAGCCATCTGAGATCGCTGTATGAATCATGTAAGTAGAAGTTTGGGGGCTTTCTGAAGGTCATTTTGTATAACTATAAGTGAGGCTTATGAATTTTATAGTATTATGGTTCTATTTAACAAGTGCTGATCAAAAGTACTTATTGCAGGTCAGCCTGGGATAAGAATTCAGAACCAAAAAAGAGGAAGTCACAGTCTTTTCCTGCAAAAGATTCCAGTGAAGTGGGAGACATAGAACAAACACAGAGCTCAACAATTTCCCCATATATAGGTACAGAGTGACTTTCTAGGAAAGCTTCACATTTGCTCTGTGTTTGAAGGGGAAGGGATAGACTGGGAAGGGACAAGCTTCCCTGGAACAAAGAGCAAAATGCTGGAACCCTGAAGTAGTTCAACTGTGACATTGGGCCTGGGACCCTGGGATAGTTTCAGGAAACTGGGGACGTGGCTAGCCAGTCGTGGGTATTGTTTCAGAATTAATGGGCCCTGGTGATCTTTTTATTTTATTTTATTTTTTATTTTATTTATTTTTTTGTTTTTGTGTGTGTATGAATGTACTGTCTGCATGTAGGTCTGTGCACCCGTGTCGTGCAATGCCACGGAGGTCAGAAGAGGGTCCCAGATTCCCCTGGAACTGGAGTTCTCCTGGAATTGGAGTTACAGATGGTTCTCAGCCACCATGTGGGTGCTGGGGATCGAAGCCGGGTCCTCTGTAAGAGTGGTCGGCACTCTTAACTGCTAGGCTATCTCTCCAGCCCCCTGGTGATCTTTCTGTATGGCGAGGGTCTTGTATGTGGGCTAGTGATTCAGAATTGAAAGGGAGCAGAGCCTGCTAACAGCCATCAGGTGATGATCACCATGCCCAATGCAGGGTAGGGATTTGTTCATGAATTTCCCCAAGATAAGCTAATTGTTGAGCTGGGGAAGGGCAGAGGTGAGGCACAGAGCACAGGTTTTATAATCAGAGGTGTATTTTCAAAATTCTAGTTCCACTTCTTCCTTGGTGAAGACTGGGCAAGTTGATGAACTTTTCAGAGATTCTTTAGCCACACAATCATAACAAAAGAGGAAGGTATCAGCCTTTAAACCAATGTTGTTTAATATACACATATTTACTTTTACTAAGTCCTAAAACACCATGAATCCTGTAGCCAGAGTCTGGGCAAAACTGGATACTTGTTGAACTCACGTTAATTAAATATGCACCGATCAAATATACACCCGTGTCCCTCTCCCGCCCTTCCCACCCTTCCCAAGTCACCATTTCAGTCAGTTTTCTGATGCAATATTTCTGTTGTTGTTCTTTTACCATCTGAGTTAATTGGTGATATAAATTGCTGTTGTCCACATTAGCTCTAATTAAAAACTGTATAACAATTACTTTGGATTGGCATAAACAAATGTTCTCTATATTTTGCTGAACATATATATCACCTTGGTAGCAATCTTTTCTACCTATAGGATGATTTAATTTAAAAATAAAGTTGTTTCCCAAGTTAACTCACATACAAGTAACCCAAAACAGCATGGGTGAATTGATGAAATCTGTGCCTTGATTCCACCTATAGTATGTATAATACACTGCTTTTTTTGAGATCTCATGGGTCAAAAATAAAACCTAAATAAAAAAAGGGGGATATAGATAGATATGAAAACTTTTTGTCAAAAAAACTTGCAATCCAATCTTAAACTAATACAGGAAAGGATTTGTATAGTTCCAACAGGCCAGAGTATCACCAACTTAATGGCTGAGAAAGAAATGCAGCTTTGCAGAGAGTAGATGTACCAGAAAGTGCCAGCAGAAGTATTGACTCCTCTGGGCATTGAAGGGAAGAAAATTGCTCAGATTGTCTGCAGACATCAGGCCCTTCTCTGATCCTACAACTATTTTTATTTTATTTTTATTTTTTTTAGTAACAACTATTTTTAATGTAATCCTAATGAAGCTTACCTCTAGGTGCCACAAAGTTTTAATAAAAGACTTTCTTAACCCCCCCATAGAATAAGGAGAAATTGATGATGATGAGGTTCATTCTCCGTTGTCAGATTGGAGCAGCTGTTATAGAGGTATTTTCTTGTAAAATCGGTTTAAAACTGCCTTCTTTAATTGACTAATGGGCATAGAAACTGTGAAAAGGATTTATTCTCTGTTAGAACCAAATATTAATGCTAAGTCTCCTTAAGCTATTACACTTAAGCAAAATATATTAATACAGGAGCTCTGACCTCAACAATGGATTATTCTACCAAGGAGATGTTGGCCAGGGGATCCAAGCCCCACAAAAGGTAAAGGCTCCTTGCCTCCAAACTGGGATCTCTGCAGGAAGAGCAGGGGATAAGGCCCTGCTGTTGAAAGACCGATATAACATATGGGAAAGATGTATGGAGACCGCACTTGCAAATGTATACAGATGGTCTCTGGAATGCCGAGAGTGTTACCAAAGGCCACTAAACCAATTAAAGCAAATATAGGTCTCCTTGAGTCAAGCAAGTACTCCTCCCTCAGCACCAGCTACACCTCACCTGCCTGGAAATACTGTGCAGCAGTGGCAGCATAGTCTGTATATCCCAAATCTATGGCTATTAGCTCTCTCCTTGGAGAGAATAAACCCATGGCTGATGCCACAAGCTTCATCCTTTAATGGTTAGGAGATGTTATAAACCACAGGAAGACCCCGTCATACTTAACAGAAGAAATGTAATTCATGAATTAACAAACTATCCAAATAATCTGTGTTCAATACCTAAATAACCTATCAATAAAGCAATTAGTCTGTTTAAATACCATATATCTAATTGCTTGTGCTTTCATTAGTAGGATCGAAAGGCTATATACTATACTGGTTAATTACCTATATATCTAATTGCTTGTGCTTCATTAGTAGGATCGAAAGGTTACTCCTGAACAAACTGTCAGCCCATGAAAGGAAACAGCCAGAATTGACCAGAATCCAAGTCAACAGCTCCAGAGAGAGAGGACAGTTTTACTTCTCATCCACCTGTGCCCCTTTTCTAAGCCTAGGGAACAATCTGCGGAAGAGGGGGCGTGGTAGAATGTAAGGGCTGCGATTGGGGTGAATGGTGAAACTACAACAATATAGACTGGACACTCATTTGATCAACTTGATTGAATATACAAGCCCCCCCTGCTGGATGGTGGGACCCATGAGCTGTGTGGGTTTGGGCACAACTGCTTGCAAATTGGTTTTACATGAAGGATACTTGTACTCACAAATTATCACTTATTGTTAAAAAAAAATGAAAACAAAACAAAAAATAAACAGAGAAAGATGCAGAAAAGTTACGGCAGAATGCATGATCTGGGATGGGTAGGGGTGGGGTGGGGGGAAGGGAAAGGGATATATGCCTGAACTGAATTGGAAAATGATGTATGAAATACACAAAGCATCAATAAAAAAAAGAAAAAAGAGGAAGGTATTGAGACACATATGGTATTCAATAAGGAAAGGCAGGTAAACTTGCTAACGTGGTTTTGTAAATGTAGAATCAATTCTAGACTGTAAAATGTTCTCAGTATAAGATGGTGAGACTTGAAGAGCACTTATGAGCGTCAAAGCAAAAGGGTAACTCTCACTTCAAAGGGATGAGTTTTTACCTGGACCCAAATATGAGTGACATGTCCTGGAAATACAGATTTAGGTTACCCCAAATTTCATGTTCCAGTGTGGTAAAAGTTTCATGAGGTTTTCATAGTAAACAAAAAAGTCATAAATCCTCTTCACTTTTCAAATCCATTGGTAGAAACATAAAGTAGGTAGTTACAGCAAAAGAGAAGTCTCAGAGGCCTCAGATGCGATCTGTTGACATTCAGCCTTTTGGTTGGTGGAACCTGGTGGTCTGCTAAGTTAATACACTCCAGAAGGTTTTTATCTGTTAAGAATGTTAAGTCAGAAACAAAGATGGGTAAGGAGTGGCTGCTTAGGGGGCTAAAGATGGCCTAAGATAAATGGTAATTAACTTCTGGGCCTGCAACATTCCAAACTCTCCACAATCACAGACCTTCTAATCAGTTGATCAGCCTTTGTAGAATGATCAGTTTCAAGATGCAGTTTTTCTGGGAACTTTTTTTCATGAGAGCATGATGATCGGTGAGTTCTAGTTTTGGAATATAAAGCACTTAAATCAAAAGAGGGTTGGAAAGTTAGGCTGGAACTCAGTGAAGTAGAAAAAGAGTAAGGAGTGCTAGAGGGAAAATCAAAGCTGGGGTGACACCGAGGGCAGGAATGCTAACATTAATGCCTTAGGTAGCAAGAAAGCAGTATTCTTCCATTTCCTGACATCTTATGCTATCAATTAATGTAAGATTTATTTTTTTTTTTTGTCTTTTGGAGATGAGGTCCTTCCATAGCCACAGCCCACCTGAAACAATGTAGACCAGACTGGCCTTGAACTCACAGAGATCTGCCTGCCTCTGCCTCCCAAGTGCTGGGATTAAAGGCGTGCACCCCCACACCCGGCTCAAGATTTAAATTTTTAAAATTTCTTTTTTGTGGGCTGTAAAACAGGATCTTTTATGTATTCAGATCTGGCTTCAAACTCAAGAGCCTCCTGTCTCAACCTCTTGAATGCTGAGATTACAGACATATATTGGCATAACCTGCTCAGAATTCTTCTTTTCCTTTTTTTTAAAGTAATTTTATTGCTTCAGTACACAAGACAAATTTATGCCACTAGAGCAGAGGCTGTAGATGACTCATATTTCCAATGAGGTGGGACGACTCGTTTAGTCTTGTAATAAAGTGCCAATCAGTGAATTCTGCTATCAGAATCAGGCGGAATTTAGCATGTGTAGCCTTTCTGTTCCTCTCAAGGTGCTTTCGAACAGCCACTGCTTTCTTTTTTTAATTTTTTTTCTTTTTTTCTCTTTGTCCCCCTGCTGTCTGGAACTCACTGTGTAGAACAGTCTGGCAGAGCTCCGCCTGACTCTGCCTCCAGAGTCAGGATTTTCATTTATTTATTTATTTTTTTATTTATTTATTTATTTATTTATTATTATTTTTTTATGTGTATGAATGTACTATTTGCATGTAGGTTTGTGCACCCATGTCATGCAATGCTGCAGAGGTCAGAAGAGCGTGTCGGACTCCCCTGGAACTGGAGTTCTCCTGGAATTAGAGTTACAGATGGTTCTTAGCCACCATGTGGGTGCTGAGGATCGATCCCAGGTCCTCTGCAAGAGCAGTCGTTGCTCTTAACCGCTAGGCTATCTCTCCAGCCCCCCCACCCCCACGCCAGAGTCGGGATTAAAGGCGTGAGCCCCTTCCTTAATTAAATGGTACAGATCCTCAGGAAGATCAGGTGCAAGTCCTTTGGATTTAAGGATTCTCAGAATTTTATTGCCAGTCACAAAACGGACTTGTGCAACACCAGGTGAGTCCCTCAGGAGCACACCGATCTGGGAGGTCTTTCTTGGCCAGCTTGTAAGTCTGCTCCTTCACTTTGTCAGCTTCAGCCTGGTGGGCAGGCTGAGGTGGTAGGGCTGAGTCAACTGGGACAGGCGCTTCCAGGAGTGTGCAGTAAAAAGCGAATTCTTCTTTTCTTAAAGACTTTCCTTGTCTTTCCAACTTGAAAACTTATTTTGAAGCACACCTCCAGCAGCCCATGAAGTTCAAATATATTTAGTTGTAATGGCTTCTAAGATGTGTGAATAGCAGAAATGAGAGATCAGAAGTGGGAGATGGGAAGTGCTCTATTTTCTTGAGTTAAACTTCTGGCTTCTTTGTTGGGGCAGAAACGGGTGGAGTAGAAAGGAGTGGAAAGGGGTGAGAAACCAAAGTGGTCCCATATCTGCATTTGAGGATTTAGTTCAGAGAAACAAAACTGCAACTGTAGAAACAAAACCTTTTGGTGCTGGTTCTGTTGGTATTACAAGCTCCAAGTTTGCATAATATTTTAATATGAATGAGGGGTGCTGAGATGCTATCTTCTGTCCCCTGGGAGTAGAACCTCATTTTGGGTCTGCTTAGTTTTCACCCAACAGCATCTGCTCTGTATGGTTACAGCTTTGATGAGACTGCATTTCCCATTTAATATACTGGTGCTCAGAAGACCCCTGGCAACTTCCTGCTCTATTATAGAAGCTGGAAAGACCATGGAAACCTGCTCTGTAAGAGGAATAGGAAAATGGAGACACAAGATGTCCCCCGCCTGGGCTTCCCCAGTAAATCTGAGCTTGACCTCTAATTCCATTTGAAGGAAGTTTTCAGAATGGCCTTAATGTGCATAGTGTACACTTTGTAGGGTTTAAAGGAGTCAGAAGCAAGATCTGGTGAATTCCAGTTCTAGGCACTTAATTAACTTGTTTCATGTGGGAACCTAGCCCAGTCCATTAGTCCCTGTGGACCTACATTATCCTTAGCTGCAAATGTCACACAGGGCTTGATGAGACAACTCCTTTCCTGGAGAGAAATAATATCCATCCTCTCCTTAATAAGGTCCCAAGGACAAAACAAAGTATGATTCCACCAAAGTTCACCCCGGGGGATAAATGAGTTTATTAGGCTTTCCTTCCAGAGTATGAATCAGGGTTTAATGGCAGGAGCGTGCACGATCACAAAGCAGCCACACTGAAGTCTTGACCCAGCATGGATGATGACTTCCACAAAACTATATCTTTAATGAATATTCCCTTGTCTGGATACCCTAGCTCTTCCTGAGAACTGAGGCTACAAGCAATTAGGACAGAATCAAATACAAATGTCTGGGAGGAGTAGCTGGAAACTGGGGTGAGGGTCCGTCTATGAAGGAATACCACTGTCAACAATTCTGATTGTAATGGAGTCTTGCAAGTAGGCAAATCCACCTTGATGAAGATGGCACCTGCTTTGCTCAGAGGACCACAGTCTACAATAGGACCCTCTGTCCACTCCAGAAGCATTACAAGTTATTTAGAAATTATTTGCATTTTCAATTACAAGTTTTTTAACTCTTCCCCAGTATCACAGATTATCCAGTGTTAATGACCATTTGGGCTCTCAAAGAAGGACAAGTATGGCCAGACATGGACATTTTAACTCTGTCATGGATCCTTCTTTCCTCCAGCATTCTTATTTTGCTTCCTGTATGTAATGACATCAGGGATCTGTGAAGTATTCTGTGACTTCTTCTCACTCACAAAACCCATGAACACTTTTCAACTTATTTCTATTGTATCTATCAGGTAATTAGTAGGCATATAAATTTGGTAACCATGAATGGTGGCATGTAACTAGTATACTAATAACACTCTGATGTATGTCTCTCCATGTTCATGATAGAATATACTTCCTACATACCTCCATCACCCAAAGTGAAGCCATTTTGAGATTTAAATGGTTTAGGAATACAAATATTGTTTTGGTAATGGCTTCAGGATTATTAATTGAGACTCTGAAGGCTGCTTTCTCTAGCCATCAACTAAGAGAGGCAAACTTGAAAAACTAGCTTAATGATAAGTTTAATATTTTTATGGGGCTCAAGATTTGAATCGGTTAATGCATGACCTTTTGTGTCACATAGCAGAGGGCATGGAGAAAAGCAAACCAAAGTGGTTTAGTCTATCTTCACTCAACAATCAACAGAGAATACTTTTGTGATCAAATCGCATGGGGGTGGGGGGGAGTCCTACCCCACTCCAGGCAGACAACGAGTTATCCAGTGAAATCTCTAGCAGACACCAATCATTTTTGCTGCACACAATCCCACAAATGTTTTAGAATTCCTGCATAACTCTAAGCCTGTCTGACTGTTTGACCTTGTGGATGAAGGCGGCATGGACAATGCCACTTAAGTTGAAGAAGAGGATTAATACTGTCCTCATTTTGATGTGGACAGGCGTGCCTTCTGAGACCTTTGGGATCTAGGAGTTTTCCATTCAAGGTTTGGCACTCACTCTCTTTTCAGATCATACTGGAAATATCAAGTTTCCTCAAGTTTCTTTCATCCTCAAAACCACATTGCTTTGTTCTGCTTCTCTTAAAAGGTCAGTGTGAATGTCAAGTCTCCTGGGTTTCTGTTCAGCCTTCCAAATGCATGACAGTCTTTACAATAACTTTGCTTCTAGTCAAATTTTGTCTCAGAATGAAGCTGTTCCATGAATCTGGAACACCAGAAAAAGATGTTCAGCATCTATCTAAATGAGGGAAACAAAAAAACTACAATCACATTTTTCCACCCACCACATGGGCGTGCTATAAAAGAAATCTTTGTAAATTTTCACAGATGTACAAGTTGTGGATGTATCTTGCTATGCTATATGATTATTATAGAAATAGACATTTGTGGGGCTGGAGAGATGGCTCAGTGGTTAAGAGTGCCGACTGCTCTTTCAGAGGACCCAGGTTTGATTCCCAGCACCCACATGGCGGCTAAGAACCATCTTTAACTCCAGTTCCAGGGGAATCTGATGCCCTCTTCTGATTTCCGTGGCATTGCACGACACGGGTGCACCAACCTACAAGCAGACAATACACTCATATACATAAAAATAAATAAATAAAAGGAAATAGACATTTGTATTCTTTATAATTATATATGAGGTGGTTGATAACTTTTATAATTTTTTACTACATATAAATCTTTATACACAATTCATTCCCTTAACATTTGCTATATTATTTGCTTACACAATAGGGACTAGTTTTCTGTATAATAGATTTTTGAAAATGGTCACAAATTCTAGTTCATCTATGTCCCTTCAAGATGTGATTTTTTCTGTTGTTTGTTTTCTGAGCCAGAGTCTCACTATGTAACCCAGGATGGCCTATAACTCAAGATCTCATCCTTCTGCCTCATCCTTTCCAGGATTGGGATTACTGGGCCCCTGCCTCCCATGTGCAGGGATTAAAAGTGTGTACCATACTATACATTTTATTGAAAAAAAACACTATTTCTGTCCTGTTAGGTGACAAACATTAACAATGCATGCACATCATTAGTTGGAATTCAACATTTGTTTAACTTTTTTTTTTTTTGTCTTTTTGAGACAGGGTCTTCCTGTAGCCCCAGCTGGCCTGGAACTCACTCTGTAGACCAGGCTGGCCTTGAACTCACAAAGATCTGCCTGCCTCTGCCTCCTGAATGCTAGGATTAAAGGTGTGCACTACCAAGCCCGGCTAACATTATTTCTTAGAGTAAAACTTACAGTGAAATACTCAAAATTACATGTGTCACTGCGTAAGCTTTGAATCTATAACTCAGACTTCTACCGCCGACCCCAGAAAGTTCCATCATTTTCTTCTCAGTCAGTTCTCACCCTCACCTTTCAAAGGCCATCATTTGTATCATTTTCCCCACTATAGATTACTTTAGCCTGTTCTAGAACTTTATGAGAATGGAATAACATCATGTACAAACTTGTTTAAAACATCTTTAAGCTAGATGTGGTTCATGCCTCCAGTGTGAGCATGCAGGAGACTTAGGCAGGTGGATCGTTGGAGTCAAGACCAACCCGGAATACATGGTCAGGTCTATGCCTACCTGAACTAGTCTGAGATCCTTTCTCAAAAACAAAACAAAGGGTTGGAGAGATGGCCTAGTGGTTAAGAGTGCCGACTGCTCTTGCAGAGGACCCGGGTTCGATACCCAGCACCCACATGGAGGCTGAAAACCGTCTGAAACTCCAATTCCAGGAGAACTCCAGTTCCAGGGGAATCCGACACCCTCTTCTGGCCTCCGCGGCATTGCACGACATGGGTGCACAGACCTGCATGCAGACAGTACGTTCATACACATAGAGAAAAATGAATAAAAAATTTAAAAAAAACAAGCCGGGTGTGGTGGTACATGCTTTTAATCCCAGCATTTGGGAGGCAGAGCCAGGCAGCTCTCTGTGAATTCAAGACCAGCCTGGTCTAGGAGCTCCAGGCCAGCTGGGACAAAAGGGGACCCTGTCTCAAAAATCAAAAAACAAAAACAAAAACAAAAAAACCCCACCAACTTTCATCCACCACAATTATGGATATTGGTACATTTGTGTAGTTTCTTTCATTTTCTTCTTCAGTAGTATTCCACCGTAGGAATGTACCACATTAGGTTTTACTCTTTGGTGGATAGACACCTGCGTCATTTTCAATCTGACCACTGTGAATACAGTTGCTGTGAATGTTCTTTGAATGTTCTTGTATGATTTACTTTCTGATGGGTGTGTGCTTTCATTTGTCTTAGATAAATAACTAAGAATGAAGTTATTCAACTGCTATGTAAATATATGCTTAGTTTTATAAACATTGTGAGAACTTTATCCACAGTGGCTGTTATAGCCCCACCAAAACTACGTGTGAATGATAGCTACTCTGCATCCCTTTCAGCATTTTGCACTGTCAGTCTTTTTAAGTTTATATACAGTGGGGTAGCCAGTCTGCCTTTAAATTAATTTGGGGAAAGTCAACAAACTCACATGGTTCTTAGCCGCCATGTGGGTGCTGGGAATTGAACTCGGGTCCTCTGCAACAGCAATCAGCACTCTTAACCACTGAGCCATCTCTCCAGCCTGGAGAAAATATCTTAAAGGATAAATGCTTTATTAAGATTCAATTCTAGGCCAGGTGTGGTGGTGCACACCTTTAATCTCAGCACTTGGGAGGCAGAGGCAGGTGGATCTCTGTGGGTTCAAGGCCAGCCTGATCTACATAGAGAGTTCCAGGACAGCTGGGGCTATAGAGAGACCCTATCTCAAAAAGACATTATATATATATATATTCATATATACACTCACATATGTATATTATATGTAATTTCTAAAGGTGCTAAGGACTATATAAAAGATACATCTTAGACCTAGCCTTTATGTTAAAACAGTTTCTAGTGTATGCTTCTGGAGATAGTCTGTGCATATTAAATTAGGAACAAGAATGCATTCTTTTAAAGAGGCTTTCACATGATATGATATCTAGTTTTTCAATCTAACTACACTCCGTATATAATTTAATGTCTGTATATGTAGTATTTAACCAGTTCTTTCTCTCTTCAGTACATATGTTCCTGAACTTTTAGAATTGTCAAAAGTGCTGCAAATGATTTTCTAAAGGTGTATGTGCTTATCTATAAAGTTTTACATGTGCAATTATACTCTTAGACATAAGATTGGAGAGTGTGATGACTTTTGTCTACCTAGGTTATAGTATGCAGTTATTTTAGTCACACACTAATCTAGGTGTTGCAGGTAAGAGAATTTTGTGGATATGGTTAATATTTATAATCACTTTAGACTTTGTGATGATTCCCCTTAATAATACAATGGGCTGCATCCAGGCAGTCACAACTTGAGAGTCAAAACGGATGTTCAGGTAAAGGAGAAGTCTTCTTTTAGACTTCAGCATCTATCCTTGCCAGGGTTCTCATCTCCTGGCCTGCTTTTCTTGCTCAGGAGCTGCAGCCTCCACAGTTCCTTAGACCAAAACTCTTTCTGTATATCCTATTTGGTTGGCTTCCCTGGGGTATACTGACTAGCAACAGTGAGAGAAGGAAAATGGATATCTTAAGTTTTAATGGGTATTGCCAAATAGTCCTCTAGGGGGGTTGTAATAATTTACATACCACAAGTCATCTTGATAATGTTTTATTGTTCTGCACTTTTGCCAACATTGTGGTACTAAGCTTCCACCTATGTGATGAGTTTAAGACAGAATTTTCTTTTAATTTTATATTTCAGTGACTAAATGTCTTAATATGTTATTTTTTTTTAATGTCTTAATATTTTGGTCATTTTCTGCTATTTTAGCTTTCACATATATTTGTTTGTTTAGAGAGAGAACATTAATTTTTCTTTTTGTTTTTTTTTTTTTTTTTTTTTTTTTTTGCCTTTTTTTTGGGACAGGGTCTCCCTTTAGTCCCAGCTGTCCTGGAGCTCACTATGTGGACCAGGCTGGCCTTGAACTCACAGAGATCTGCCTGCCTCTGCCTCCCAAGTGCTGGGATTAAAGGCATGCATTACCATGCCCGGCTTAAAGATGGTTCTTAGCCACCATGTGGGTGCTGGGAATCGAACCCCGATCCTTGGCAAGAGCAGTCAGTGCTCTTAACCACTGAGCCATCTCTCCAGCCCCAAGAACATTATTTTTCTTACCATGTATATCTGTTATTAATTGTGAACTCAGAAATTCATACATTTTCATACTATAAAACAATATCACTGTTAGGAGCTATAAACATAAATATAAAAATGTTTTAGATCCCATGTAAAACACATATCTCTGGTAAAAAGCTTACTAAGAGTTTCATGGGCATGGAGTTCATTTATTGTCTTGTCTATTACCCACTACCTGAAATGCTCCTTTAATCATAAATTAATATATGGATAACTGTCAGATTCTAGATATGCCATTTTGTTCTAGTATTTTATATTTCGTTTTACTTCCTACAGTTAATTTCTTTTATTATTTATGATATGATATATAAGAAAGCAGAATTTTCATAGGCTTTTCTTCTCATAGGTAACATGATGATAGCTTCTTGTTATTACTGCTACTTTCCATAATTAATTAATTGAAGTGCTGGGGATGGAATCCAGGTAAGTTCTTAGGCTGATAAGTGCTCTACCACTGAGCCATGCTTCTAATTTGAGGATTTTTTTAATCTTAACTTTATGTTTATTTGTACAACTATTCACCATAGCCAACCAAGATGGCTATATATTGATAATGGGCTATGTATGCTGGTTAAATTAACATTCCTCCATAAAACTATAAAATCCTTAATTTGGAACAAAATAAATAGATCTGGGAGATATTGTGTTGATGAAATGACACAGAAAGACAAAAAGTTATGTGAAATCTAGCAAACCTAGATCTTACAGATATCAAGAGAATAGTAGCGACAGAGACAGAGGAGTTAGGGGCAGGAGAGGTCAGGATCTGATCAAAGCACAGTGTTACACTACATAGGAAGAGTAAGCTCTGGTGTAGGAGGGGTGAGGATCCGATCAGTGAGCACAGTGTTACACTATGTAGGAAGAGTAAGTTCTACTCTTGTGTGACACAGCAGTGTTATACAAAATATTTTCTCCATAAATATATGATTTTAAGATAGGTGAAATAATTCATCTTTGATAATCATATTCCAGTGTATACATGAGCTGAACCATGAGATTCTACCTCATAAATATACACAAATATTATGTTCAAACAATTTTTTTTCAGTGTCATTGTAAGTCAGGATAGCTATAATCATGTAAGCCCAGTAGAAGTAAGAGTAAATGGACGGAAAAAGCAAATTTAAAGAGGATTTTTGTAAAGACTTTGAGGTTTTAGTCCAGAGTTGCTAATTTTAGTCTGGTGTTGGTAATAAGTTATGGAAAACTGACTTACTGATAGTATCAGCTCTGCATGAGATTCTTTCAAATAAATTTCTTCTTCTAAAATATAATTATATCATTTATAGATAATAATGAAAATTTCTACTGGCCTCTTCATTATTTAATTATAAATTTGTTTTCATTTGTTGCATTGGCTAACTCTGTAAAGACAAAGTTAAATAATTCCACTTGATTGCATTGATGTATTGTTTATGATTTAATAAGATTGTATCTATAACTTCTGTATTGGATGTAATCCCAGTCAGCAGGTAGATACATATAAACTCTTCTGCATATTAATTTGTGAGGAAAGAATTTATTCTAATATCGACTTTGTATCCAGTTCCATCTAATATTTTCTTTTATTCTTGTTTTTTATTTTTATTACTGGGGATTGGGCCTAGGGGATCCTACATGCTAGGTAAGTATTCTATCACTGAGCTCATTCCCAAATATAATATTTTCTTAGTGCAAGGACAGTCACAGGATCAAGGAAGCAATATAGATTTTGAAACTTCTTTATTATCACCACTGTTAAATCTGTCTACTAATATCAATGCTTCTTTTAGCACTTGAAAATGACCTGTAGTGCTTAATAAACCACAAATTCCTGATTCTCACCCATGTTTCAGAAACCGACTCAGTAGGTCTGGCATCAATGCCCCAAATTCATATTTCTTACCAACTTTGAGATGCTACAACTGCTGTTCTCTAGAGAACACTTCAAATAGCATTGTAGTAATTAGTTGGGTGACCTGCCCAAGGTGCTTTTGAAGGCTATTGAGAGAAACCTTGTTTGCCATTGAAGGCTTCCTTATCTCCCCTTAAGGTCTATTCAAAAGCCTCTCACAATTCACCCAAAGGTTTCTCAGGTTGGATCTTGTCATGTCACATGTTGTTTTACTTTAATTTGCAGTTTTATAGTGCACACATGCCTTTTTCCATGTTAATATGTGTGTGGGCAACAGACCCCTTGATTAGCTGTAGTAGAATTCCTGGGTGTGTGTACTTATCCCAAGTGTTCCTTGCAAAACCTCTCTCTTCCTTTTATGATAATGACTTTTCCTAGGGTGAAGGGAATCAAGGACCTGTCACGTGCTATCTCCCTGGTGCTTGTTTATGAGACAGCTCTCCCAACACTTTCATGTTCTCTTATTTGTTTCCTTCTTTGGTGGCTTGAAGTGGATTATCATCATCATGAACCGTAAAGTTAAGGCCACACAAATAGAAAATGGAGAGTGTCCAGGTCTCTTACAAGGATGTGCTTTACCGTCTGAAAATTACTCATTGCTGTAAATGGGTTGCTGGTTTCAGTTTTCTATCATTTCCAGCTGAACTAATCTTACGTAACTCACTGAATCATTAGAAATGGTGTCTAAATAGTTAAGGCTTAGCAAAGAATCCTTTGTTCTAATTCAGCGAAATACTCCCCCTGCCTCATTTTTGTGGTTGCTGGATGGTAAACATTCAGTTGCTTCCTTCTTATCTTGCCAATGTCTTCACACATCTAATTGACTAAGACATGTTCTCATAAATTGACTAATTTAGTACATTCTGTTTCTATTGCCACATAATAAACAATGTGCCTGCGTATCATAATTATGTAATTATATGCATATAAGCCCTCTAGACAAACACATTTATTTACTTAACATTAACCTATTAATAGTACTCTTGATAGGTTTTCTTGTGACTTCATTGTCTAAAGGTCTTTTTTAAGTTTCCTTCATTCCATGAAAGAAGTCTGCTTCTATCACCTTCCTCTCCTCTGGATCAGTACCTTTTCCAGCCCTGCCCCAGAAGTGTCTATTAGTTACTTGTGTTATTGCTGTGATAAAATACTTGACAAAAGCAACCTACAAAAGGAAGGGTTTATTTTTGAGTCACAGTTCCAGGGTACAGTCATGTATAAGCAGGGAGATCATGGGGCAGGAACTTGAGGTGCTGTTCACGTTGCACAGGTAGTCAAGAAGCAGCTTGCTTTCTCCTTTTCATCCAGGAAGAGCTCCAGCCTACAGAATGGTGCCAGTCTCCCACCTCAGCTAACCTAATCTAGATAATCCTTCTCCGGCAAGGCCAGTGGATTGTCTTCTAGGCGATCTTGTCATGATGGCAGTATTAATCACACTGAGGCAGGAGCTAGCTCTCTCTGTAGATAGGACAAAGGACCCAAGTTGTAGTTACAGTGGGAACAGATGCAGAGTCAAAGGGATATTAAGGTTAAAGTGGTAAGACCAGGAACAGTAGGAGTTTGCGGTTAAGTCTGAGATGGCCAAGTGGACCTCATAAGAGGTAGAGAGAAACCGTAAGAAGCAAGGCCAGCAGAGTCAGTGGGCTAGCTAAGTGGCACACATGAAACTCTCCTGGGGAAATATATGCTAAGCACTATTGTGTTTTATGTATTCTTTGTGCTACTGTACTGGACTAAGTTGTAAATAAGGATAGCTTCTAACAAGCCTGTACTGATTTCAAGAAAGAGAATCTGGAGCATCTTGAAGATAGGAGTAACTAAGAACAACTGCAGCAACTTGTTGGTAGCCATGAGGAACAAAGGGTGCCTAGCATAACTAATAACATTTGTGATACCTGCAAGGTGGAAGGGTCACAATGGCAACTAGCGGACAGTGAAGCCAGGGTCAAAGCACAAGTCAAAGATGGACAGAGGAGGGCTTCAAGCACCCCTAATCAGGGAAGCACATGAACAGAACATGATCATCTTCCTGGTGTGCAAGGAGGACATTCACAAAACATTTGGACCCCCAGTCTCCCTCCCACATGAGATCCTAGAGAACTAACCAGTCTTACATCAATGCCATCAGCCTTGGCTCATTTACTTACATGTTCATGTAAGAAATGGAAGACAGGGGCTAGAGAGATGGCTCAGTGGTTAAGAGCACCGACTGCTCTTGCAGAGGACCCAGGTTTGATTCCCAGCACCCACATGGCAGCTAAGAACCGTCTTTAAGCCAGGCGTGGTGGCTCATGTCTTTTTTTTTTTCTTTAATTTTTTTTAATTTTTATTTATTTCTGTATGTGTATGAATGTACTGTCTGCATGCAAGTGTGTGCACCCGTGTCATCGTGCAATGCCGTGGAGGTCAGAAGAGGGTGTCGGATTCCCCTGGAACCCGAGTTCTCCTAGAATTGGAGTTTCAGACAGTTCTCGGCCGCCATGTGGGTGCTGGGGATCGAACCCGGGTCCTCTGTAAGACCGGTCGGCGCTCTTAACCGCTAGGCCATCTCGCCAGCCCAGTGGCTCAGGTCTTTAATCTTAGCACTCGGGAGGCAGAGGCAGGTGGATCTACGTGAGTTCAAGTCCAGCCTGGTATACAGAGTGAGTTCCAGGCCAGCAGGGACTATAGGAAGACCCTGTCTCAAAAAAAACAAACAAACAAACAAACAAATAAACAAACAAACCAAACCGGAAGACAATGAAGTCTATTTTTTTACACCCTCCTACTCTTTTTTTAAAATTTTATTATGTGTATGAATGTACTGTCTGCATGTAAGTCTGTGCACCCGTGTTGTGCAATGTCTCGGAGGTCAGAAGAAGGTGTTGGATTCCCCTGGAACTGGAGTTAAAGACAGTTCTCAGCCGCCATATGGGTGCTGAGGATCAAACCCGGGTCCTCTGCAAGAGCAGTACGTGCTCTTAACTGCTAGGCCATCTCTCCAGCCCCTGCACCCTCCAACTCTTGAGAGTCTCTTCATTCTTCCTCTATTTCTCACTTTTCTATAAATCTTCTTAAAAGCTTGTTTCTGGTCTGCCTACTCCCGCAAGTGTCTGTCTTTAATGTTCACTGGTTTGAGATAATCAACTCAGAGCCACTGTCCCAGCTCTATCTTTAGTGACTGTAAATGTCAGGAATCATAGATCCTTGGCTCATGCACAACTGGGCTGTGAAAAGTCCCATAATTCTCAAAAACCTTGTATCAACACTATAGTATGTAATATATATATATATTACATACTATAGTATGTATATATATATATATATATATATATGGTAGTATAGTATATATATAGTATACTATATATATAGTATAGTAGTATATATATATATATACTACTATATATATAATATATATAGTAGTATATATATATATATTACATACACTATAGTATATATATATACTATAGTATGTATATATATATATATGGTAGTATAGTATATATATATATATATATAGTATACTATATATATAGTATATATACTATATATATAGTATACTATATATATAGTATAGTAGTATATATATATATTACATACACTATAGTATGTAATATATATATACATATATATGGCTCTAGTAATATATATATTATATATATATATATTACTAGATATAGAGGCATCTCTCTAGCCCATATTTATATATTTTAAGGATGCCCTAAGTCCCCTCTAATTTTTTATCATTCGTTAAATATCATATTAACCTTGAATCTTCAAAGATCAAGAGGACTCAGAAGAATATAAATATTTTTGTGTTTATTAAAAAAGTAGTAAAGTTTAGGTTATAATTTTATATAATGAGAAGCTTTGAATAGAGAGCAGTTTGTATATATAACTTCTTAGGTGATAAGTGGAACTCGTTCATACTTTTTATTTTAATATTTTGGTAGCTCCAAAGATCATATAAAAATTTCATTGGGAGGGGCTAGAGAGATGACCTAGCAGTTAAGAGCACCGACCGCTCTTGCAGAGGACCCGGGTTCAATCCCCAGCACCCACGTGGCGGCTAAGAACCATATGTAACTCCAATTCCAGGAGAACTCCAGTTCCAGGGGAATCCGACACCCTCTTCTGACCTCTGAGGCATTGCATGACACAGGTGCACAGACCTACATGCAGACAGTAAAAAAAAAAAATTCATTGGGAGATAAACTATGGGTTAGGTTTAAATCAACATTTACTGTGTTTCTTGTTAGCTTATTATCAACTCTTGCTTTTATGTTTGATGTTAAAGACAAAGGAGTCACAAGGCACATCAGAATTTATACAAAAAGCTTTCACTGTTTCTCTTGAGAGGGCAGTATTCAGTCATGATGCTTGTATTACTAGAATGATTGTTGTAATCAGTGAAGATGTGCTTGTTCACCCAAGTCTAAATGTGTCAGTTGTGTGCACTCACAGTGGTCATGAGAAGTTAGGATATACATCTTCCTTACTGCCTTAAGAGACGTCAGATTGTTAGCTTGATACCAGCCAGTTCCAGCAAATGCTATAACCCAGAGCCCCCTTTCTCTTTCCAAAGACATGAACATAAAGCATTTACTAGCATACCACTAAAGGTGTTTGTTTTAAAATGTTCATTTGTGGGAGTAGAGGTGGCATAGTAGAGCACTTACCATGTTAAGGCCCTGGGTCAGATGATTCCTTTAAGCTATAAGAAAGGTCATCATTCTTGTTTTTAAACAGAATTAAAGTTACCACTACAAGAGCTGATTCAAAAATTTTTCAGTACCCTTAGCTTGCTTTTTCAATCTATTTCCTTGTTTTATTTTTGCTTTTGTTTTTTGCCCTCTGAAAGCAAATGGTGTATGCTAACTGTCTCTGCTAGTGCCTTGTCTGTTTCATTTTCTATGTGACAGTCATTGATTTATTTTAAAGATAGCTATTTTATCCCATGCATGGTGGTACCTGCCTTTAATTCTAAAATCCAGAAGGCAGAAGTGGGTGGATCTCTGTGAGATCAAGGCCAGTCTGGTGCCTACATAATCAATCCCAGGCTAGCTGGAGCTACATAGTGAGACCCTGTCTCAAATAAAACAACAAAAGTGATATAGCTATTTAGCATGCATAAATTGTTGAATCTTATATTCTACCTTTGTTCTAGTTTCTCTTCAATTTCTGTGACAAAACACTCTGACCAATTCCAACTTGGGGAGGAAGGGATTTATTTGGCTCACATCTCCTGGTCACAGTTCATCACTCAGGAAGCCCACCATAGGAACTCAGGGCAGGAACCTGGAGGCAGGAGCAGAAGCACAGGCCATGGAGGAACGCTGCTTACTGGCTTGCTCTCCTGTCCCATGCCCAGCCTGCTTTCTTTTTTTGAATTTTTTTATTGGTGCTTTGTGTATTTCATACATCATTTTTCAATTTAGCTCAGGTATATTTCCCTTTCCCTTTTTCCCACCCCACCCCACCCCACCCCATCCCATCCC
>VZQC01005585.1:2067881-2094705 GCA_009823505.1 Rhizomys pruinosus
ACACACACACACACACACACACACACACAAAGACAGTGGAACTATGGAGGAAGAAGTGAGCATGGGGTGGCTACAACCTGAATGATGCCAGAGTCCCCCAGAAACTGAGAGTGAGGAAAAGTTTCTCCCCTCCTCTACAGGGAGCATGGAGCTGCCAGAACAACGATTCAGCCATTTCCAGCCCAGGCTAGAGGAACTGTGAGAGAATAAACTTTAGATTTTTTTTAAACCGTAAAGTTTACTTGTTTCAGTGCCACTGGAAAGTAATATATTAAAAATTTTGAACCCAAAGTGAATGGATTTTTTTCTGTCAGAACATAGATCAGCCTATGTCAACATACATGTAAGTTATGTGATTTTAAATTTATTAAAATATTTTATTATTTTAAGGTGTATAGGTGTATAAGTGTATTGCCTCCTTATATGTAAGTGGGTTCATATCATGCAGTACCTGCAGAAGCCAGAAGAGAGTGTTGGGTTCTCTGGAACTGGAGTTATGGGTAGTTAGCTGTCATGTGAGTGCTGGGAACTGAACCTGGGTCCTGGGCAGGAGCAGCCAGTGTTTTTAACTGCTGAGCCATCTCCCAGTCCCCAAGTTATATGATTTTTATACATACCTTATTGTTAATTTCTCCTTTCACCACTGCATTTAAGAAAGGGGGCCTATGGGATTATCCAGCCTTTAAATTCTAAGAGATAACATTAATTTATGCCTTCTGAGCATGCTTGTTATAGTTATTTTACAAAATGCATATTATTTTATTCTATAGCTATTACTTTTTATGAGAAGTTATTTAGACATTAAGTCTAGGATTTATTAATTATTAATTATGTTGATGGTGCTTCCAATATTTTAATTTTAAGTTTTATACTGTATGCTAATCTTTGATTTGAATAATTTTAAGAAATGTTGATGATATTAGAAATGTTTGCAGCTAATACTACAGATTATTGTTATCTCACTTTTGTTGACATTGACTCCATATGGAAAATGTAGCCCCATCCTTGGCCATGGGCTAGCCTTTTCTGGGTGTGAAGAATAAGCCTTCAGTGTGAAATACTGCATAAAGCCTTAATGGCACAAATGACCTGTGCAATTTTCTCTGGTAAAAACAAGACATTTTTAATGAATTTCTGCAAATAACTACATTACCATAAAAACTAATAGTACTCAAGAAAATTATTTACTTCTTTTGAATGTGTTCTTATCTAAACTGAAGTTTAGATTGAGAAGGAAAATGCATACATAGTACACACAAAGATTAGAATATAAAAATGATACTAGGCAGCGAGGGTGGACATAGACTCATGGCCAGCACAACACCAGCATGTGCCTAGCACACAGTGTGGGTGAATGTACACTCATGGCCCACACAACACCAGCGTGCACCCAGGTGAGGCCCACCTGCCTTAGTGCTTTGTGCACCCCCCCCAAGCTTGTGGAGGCTTGGTGTCACCCAGGAACCTCCAACCTTTGGGTTCCAGCACAGGCTGGGTGGACATAGACTTGCAGACACCAGGCCAATAGGGTACTGGTGCATGGGCCAAAGTAGCAACACAAGCCCCCGCCCCTGCTCAACCTGGTGGAGCTGTGGTGCAGAGGATCTAGGAGGCACAATATTAGTGATTCTAGTCCGTGTAGCCAACATTGAGGTGCCAGAATCCAAACAAACAAGTAAACAAATAAACAAACAAATCCACATGCCAAAGACACGAAGAAAAAACAACATGGGAAAAGCTCATAATAAATCCACACTGATCTGTACCAACCCTACAGAAGATTCCTACAACAAGATCTCCCTGGAAGGAAACCAAGACAGGGACCTTAGAAGAATAATTGTAGACATATTCACAGAATAAAAGAATATAAAGAACAAATCAGAGAACTAACGCAAGAAAATGACAAACTCCAGAAGGAAGTAGAAACGCTGAAAAGACCAACAAATCAAGGAGCTACAAAATGAGAATGACAGGCTCCAGAAGGAAGTGGAAATACTAAAGAAATCATAGGTTGAAAAGAAAAAGGAAATTGAACATTCATCCAATCAGCAGGAAAGGATGGGAAAAAGCCTCAGAAGCAGAATGGATGAAGCAGAAATAAAGAATATCAGACCTGCAAGACAACACAGAGCAACTAGAATGCTCATTTAAAGATTATGAAAAATTAAAAACAAAAATAAAAACAAAAACAAACAAGAGTGGAACAACCAGGAAATGTGGGACACTATGAAAAGACCAAACCTCCTCATCATAGGGATAGAGGAAGGAGAAGAATCCCAAGACAACAGTATTGACCAGATCTTTAACAGGATAATAGAAGAAAATTTCCCCAAACTGAGAAAAGACAACCCCTTACAAATACAAGAAACACATAGAACACCAAATACACAAGACCAGAAAAGAAATTCCCCATGCCATATAATTGGTAAAACAATAGATGCTCAAAACAAAGACAAAATACTGAAAGCCACAAGAGAAAAACAAGTTACATATAAGGGGAAACCCACCAGAATTACAGCTGTTTTCTCAGTGCAAACTATGAAAGCCAGAAGAATGTGGACCAAAGTATTCCCAGTGCTAAATGACTTTAGATGCCAACCCAGACTACTATACCCAGCTGTGGTGGTTTGAATGAGCATGTCCCCCATAGGCTTCAAGTATGCAGACATTTTGTCCCCAGTTGGTGGCGCTATTTGAGGAGATCTTAGAAGTTGTGGCCATGTTGGAGGAAGTACATCACCGGGGGTGGGCTTAGAGAGTTTAACAAGCCTTGCTAGTCTCCAGAGGCTCTCTTGACTTCCTGTACTCATTGTGACATGTGAAATTTGGCTTTCTGCTCCAGCACTGGCCACCATACCTCCCACCACAATGGACTTTAATTCCCTGGAACAGTCAATTGTAAGCTCAAATGAACTCTTCCTTTTATAAGTTCCCTTGGTCATGGTGGTTTTATCACAGCAACAGGAAAAGTGACTAATACACCAGCAAAAATGTCAATTATAGTTGAAGGAGACAGAAAAATCTTTCATGACATAAACGAGATGAAAGAATAAATGGCTAAAAAAAAAAAGAATACATGTCTAAGAAACCAAAACTTCAGAAAGTCTTGAAGCAATCCAAAGAACAGAGGAAAGAAGTAACTATCCATAAGACAAGAGATATATTAACAAAAGCATAACAGACTAAATACAAACCTAGACCAAGAATGCAAACAAAAAATAAGGTGAAAGGAAGCAACAGATATCTCTCAAAAATAACTGTGCTGGATAGCTTTAGTGTCAACTTGACACACCTCGGTTGAGGGAGCCTCAATTGGGGAATTGGCTCCATTGGACTGGCCTGTGGCCATGTCTGTGGAGTATTGTCTTGACTGTTGGGCAATGTGGGAGGGCCCAGCCCACTATGGGTGATGCCCCCTGGGCAGGTTGTTGTGTACCATATAAGAGGGCAGGCTGGGCATGGGCCTGGGGAGCAAGCCAGTAAGCAGCACTCCTCCATGGTCTGTCCTTCAGCTCCTCCCTCCAGGTTCCTGCCCTGAGTTCCTACCTTGGGCTCCCTAAGTGATGAACTGTGACCCAGGAGATGTAAGCTGAGTAAACCCTTTCCTCCCCAAGCTGGTGTCCGTCAGAGTGTTTTGTCACAGCAACAGAAGACAAACTACAACAATAACCTTAAATATTAATGGTCTAAACTCCCCAATCAAAAGACATAAACCGGGAGAATGGATTAGGAAACAGAATCATTCTATATGCTGTCTACAAGAATCCCATCTTGCCCTCAAGGACAGACACCACCTTAGAGTGACAGGATGGAAAAAAAATATTCCAAGCAAATTGTACCAAGAAACAAGCCGGAGTGGTTATTCCAACAGCAGACAAAATAGATCTCAGTGGAAAATCAATCAGAAGAGACAAAGAGGACCATTACATCCTGGTCAAAGGAACTGTTAACCATGAAGACTTCACAATCCTAAATGTTTATGCACCAAACTCTGGGGCACCTAACTCTACTATGCAAGACCTCAAGACACAGATTAATCCCAGCACACTAATAGTGGGGAACTTCAACATCCCACTGAACTTTATAAACACTACTCTGCAGGACCTAAAGACACAGATTAATCCCAGCACACTAATAGTGAGGGACTTCAACAACCCACTGAACCCCTTGGACAGATCAGCAGGACAAAAAAATAAACAGAGAGACATCAAAACTGAACAATACCATACACCAAATGGACCTCACAGACATCTACAGAATATTCCACCCAAACACCAGAGAATATACTTTCTACTCAGTACCTCACAGAACATTCTCCAAAATAAGTATAAAAGGGTTGAAATTATTTCATGCATTCTATCAGACCACAGTGCAACAAAGCTCAATATGAATACCAGAATAAGCCTTACTAGCTAAAAGAACACATGGAAACTAACTAAACACAATCCTGAATAATGAATGGGTCAGGGAAGAAATAAAGAGTGAAATAAAAGTATTCATACAACTGAACAAAAAAGGCAATGCGGGCTGGAGAGATAGCCTAATGGTTAAGAGCACCAACTGCTCTTGCAGAGGACCCAGGATCGATCCCCAGCACCCACATGGTGGCTGAGAACCATCTGTAACTCCAATTCCAGGAGAACTCCAGTTCCAGGGGAATCTGAGACCCTCTTCTGACCTCTGTGGCATTGCATGACACAGGTGCACAAACCTACATGCAGACAGTACATTCATACACATACAAAAATAAATAAAATTTAAAAAATTTTTTAAAGGCAATGCAACACAACAAAATGTGTGAGATACTTTAAAAGCAGTCTTAAGAGGGAAATTTATACCCCTAAGTGCCCACATCAAATAAACTATTTAACACTGCAGTTAAAAACACTTGAGATACGGGGCTGGAGAGATGGCCTAGCAGTTAAGAGTGCCTACTGCTCTTGCAGAGGACCTGGGTTTGATCCCCAGCACCCAGATGGTGGCTGAGAACCGTCTTTAACTCCAGTTCCAGGGGAATCCTATGCCCTCTTCTGACCTCTGCAGCATTGCACAGCATGGGTACACAAACCTACATGTAGACAGTACATTCATACATACACACAAAAATTTAAAAATAAAAAAGAACACTCAATACTCTAAAAAAAAAAAAAACACTTGAGATACAACAACAAATGAACCCTAAACCCAACAGACAGGAAGAATAACAAAAATCAGAGCAGAAATCAATGAAACAGAAACAAAGAAAACAATACAAATAATCAATGAATCCAAAAGCTGGTTCTTTGAAATGATAAGCAAAATAAACCTCTAGCCCAGTTAACCAAAAGAAAGAAAGACCAACTCCAAATCAATAGTATTTGTGATGCAAGGGGAAGCAGCACAACAGACAAAGATCCAGACAATCATACAAGAATACTTCAAAAACCTATACTCTACTAAATTTGAAAACCTAAGAGAAATGGAACAATATCTGAAATCCTGGGAACCAACAAAGCTTAACCAAGAAGAGACTGACAGTTTAAACAGACCCATAATATTTGAGGAAATTTAAGATGTAATAAGAAACCTCCTAACTAAAAAAAGCCCAGGCCCAGATGGTTTCACAGCAGAATTCTATAAAACATTTCAAAAAGCCTTACAACCATTATTACTCAAATTGTTTAGAATGATACAGGCAGAGGGAAATCTCCTAAATTCCTTCTATGAAGCCAGCATCACTCTATTACCAAAACAAGGCAAAGATACAACAACAACAAATAAACTATAGACCCATCTTTTTACTGAACATAGATGCAAAACTTCTCAACAAAATACTTGCAAATTGCATACAGACCCACATCAAAAAGATCATCCATCATGATCAAGTTGGAGTCATACCAGAGATGCAGGGATGGTTCAGCATACATAAACCAATAAATATCATAAAACACATAAATGGACTGAAGACAAAAACCATATGATTATCTCAACTGATGCAGAAAAAAACTTTGACATCTCTTTATGTTTAAAGTTCTAGAGGGAACATTCCTCAACATGATCAAACCATACATAGCAAACCCACTGCCAGCATCATCCTAAATGGAGAAAAACTGGAACCATTTATCTTAAAGGTGGGAACCTGGCAAGGCTGGCCCCTATCACCACTCCTCTTCAACATAGTGCTTGAAATGCTTGCTATGGCAGTAAGACATAAGAAGGAAATTAAAGAGTACTAATTGGAAAAGAGGAAGTCAAACTATCCCTTTTTGTAGATGATATGATAGTTTACCTAAGGGATGCTAAAAACTCCACCAGAAAACTCCTAGAAATGATTGAGTTTCATAAAGTGTCGGGATACAAAATTAACCTAGAAAATCAGCCTTTCTTTACACCAACAATAAACAATTGGAGAAGGAATATAAGGAGACCTTCTCACTCACAATAGCCTCAAAAAAAAAAAAAAGCCTGGAACACACCTAACCAAAGACACTAAAGATCTCTACAACAAAAAATTTAAACCCCTGAAGAAGGAGATTGAAAATGACACCAAAAGATGGAAAGACCCCCCATGCTCATGGATTGGGAAAATTAATATAGTAAAAATGTCCATTTTACCCAAATTGATATACAGATTCAGTGCAATTGCAGTCAAAATACCCACGAGTTTCTTTTCAGACTTGGAAAAAAAATCTTTAAATTCATGTAGAAAAACAAAAGACCCAGAATAGCTAAAGCAACACTGAACGAAAAGTGAAATACAGGGTGAATTGCTCTACCAGACTTCAAGCTATATTACAGGGCCATAGTCATAATGACAGCCTGGTACTAGCACAAAAAGAGATCCATTGACCAATGGAACAAAATTGAAGATCCAACCTTGAGCTCATACAATTTCAGCCATCTCATATTTGACAAAAGGGCAAAAAAAAAAGCTCAATTGGAGGAAGGATAGAATCTTCAGCAAATGGTGCTGACAAAAGGATCACCATATGTAGAAGAACAAAATTAAACCCCTACCTCTCACCTTGTACAAAAATCAACTCCAAGTAGATCAAAGATCTCAATGTGAAACCTGAAACCCTGAAGGTGATAGAAGAAAAAATTGGCAACAATGTATAAGACATAGGCCTAGGAAAAGGCTTTCTATATCAGACAGCAGCTGCACAGGAAATAAGGTCAACAGTTGACAAATGGGACCTCATCAAACTCAAAAGCTTCTGTACAGTGAAAGAAGCAATCACGGAAGTGAAAAGGAAACCCACTGAGTGGGTGGAAATCTTCACCAGTGATACATCTGACAGAGTATTAACATCCAGAATAAACAGACTACTCAAAAAACAAAGAATTAAGAAAACAAATGACCTATTCAAAAGATGGAGTAAATAGCTGAACAGAAACTTCACCAGTGAGGAATTAAAGATGGCTGAGTAACATCTTAAAAAGTGTTCAACATCATTACTAATTAAGGAAATACACATTAAAACCACTCTCAGATTTCATCTCACTACAATAAGACTGGCTAAGATCAAGAAAACAAGACACCAAATGCTGGAGAGGTTGTGGGGAGAAGGGAACACTCATCCTCTGCTGGTGGGAATGTAAACTTGTACAACCAATAGGGAAAGCAGTGTGGAGAACCCTTAAAAGACTCAAAATGAGCCTACCACCTGTCCCAGTCATACCAGTCCTAGATATATACCCACAAGACTCATCCTACCTCAAAGATACATGAACATCCATGTTTATTGCAGCTCTTTTCACAATAGGGAATAGCTGGAACCAACCCAAATGCCCCACAACAGATAAGTGGATAACAAAAATGTGGTACATCTACAAAATTGAGTACTATTCAGTGGTAAAGAAAGATGACATCGTGAACTTCGCAGGTAAATGGATGGAACTCAAAGCCATTATGCTAAGTGAAGTAACACAGTCCCAGAAAAACAAATGGCGAATGGTTTTCCTCATTTGTGGATGCTAACACCAAATCCCCAGTTGAAAGGCATGCTGAACAACATTATTGTTATATTTCTTTTTATCTGAAAGCAACTATGTTGTTATAATGTCAATCTCAACGGGCTCTAGAATCGACCTATCACATGTTTTCAGACTCTGTAATTACTGTATATAAATGTAAAAATAAAATTAAAGGGGGAAAATGTGAATTCCTAAATGTGAATTCCTAAATGGAAATTCCTAAATATGAATTCCTAAACATATTTTGGAATTAACATAAAGTTTATTCCCAGAGGTCATAATTTTGATGCATATGTGATGATTATATAGGCATTTGTTGGAGCAATACAAAGGGGAGGGAAAAACAACAACATAAAGACTGGGTTAAAGAACTGAATGACATGGCGGAACTCTGCCCAAAACAACAAGCCTCTGCAGGGAAAAACTTTGGAAAGACTGAGAGAAAGATGCAAAACATGTATGACAGAATAGGGGTGGGATGGGGACAGGGAGAGGGGAATGTGTCTAAATTGAACTGAAAGATAATTAAATACACAATTCATCAATAAAAGTATTAAAAATGATACTAATATTTCAACAAAAAGTGTAACTAGGGGCTGGAGGAATGGCCTAGCAGTTAAGAGCACTGACTGCTCTTGCAGAGGACCTGGGTTCGATCCCCAGCACCCACATGGCTGCTGAGAACCATCTGTAACTCCAATTCCAGGAGAACTCCAGTTCCAGGGGAATCCGACACCCTCTTCTGACCTCTGCGGCATTGCACGACACGGGTGCACAGACCTACATGCAGTCAGTACATTTATACACATAAAAATGGAATAAATAAAATTAAAAAAAGTGTAATTAATATCCCTCACTGGTTTATTTAGTACTGTGTTCTAAATTCTTGTACCTATGGATTTTGGTTTCCTTTCTTTCTGTCTTTCTTTCTTTCTTTCTTTCTTATTTATATTTCATTTACTTCCTTTCTTTCTGTCTTCATTCATTTATTCTATTCATTCATTCCTTTTGTTTTGAGAGAGGGTTTTGCTCTGAGACACAGACTGGCATTGCCTTAGGATCCTTTTCCCTCAGCTCCTGAGTGTGGGGATTACAGATGTGTACCTCATGCCCAGTTACCGCTGCTACCAGGCTGTCTTCACAAAGTCATCTGTTTCTGAACTGGAAGTCTAGCCTCTGTACTTTGGTCCAGTGTGAAAGTAGGTTAAGATCAGCTAAATGCCAATTCCCAAGGGCTCATCATAAGTGATGATGTCTTTCCCACGAGGCTTTCAGATTATACCTTATTGAACATGCAATTTCTGGCTTATATCTTACAGTAGAATCTCAACTAATTACTTAGTTAGATGTGGTCAGTTTATTGCAATAACCAATAAAATCAATATGGAGAACAACATGGGCTACTAGGTACATGTTACTATTCATAAAATAATGAGGATGAAACCATATCATGGATAGTGAGGTTACCGTTACTTCTTCAGAGCTAGCTTTTTCACTCGAAACCATACAATCTCCACAACACCTTAAACCCACTTTACTAGTAGTATGAATCACCTTGTTATTTGAGACTCTTTCCATAACATTCTTAGACTAGCCTTGAACTAATAAATACTGAACATAAAACAACTATAATAGGGGTTGGAGAGAAGCTTAGTGGTTAAGAGCACTGGCTGCTTTTGCAGGGGTCCCAGGTTATTTGCGACTCTTTCCATAACATTCTTAGACTAGCCTTGAACTAATAAATACTGAACATAAAACAACTATAATAGGGGTTGGAGAGAAGCTTAGTGGTTAAGAGCACTGGCTGCTTTTGCAGGGGTCCCAGGTTCCATTCCATTACTCACATGGCAGCTAATAACTAGTTCCAGGGGATCTGATGCCCCCTTCTGACCTCTGTGTGTATTGTATGACACGAGCTCACCTCTATATATACAGGCAAAATATTCATACAAAATAAAAATTAAAAGTAAAAAAACCTGTAATAGTCATATTTTTCTAAGATCAAAGGTTTTTAAAAAGTGAATTTCCAAGATCCCCACCTGGGAAGTCTCAAGGATCATTTTTGTTGAAAAAGACATTTAAGGATGTGATTTATTTGTTTGTTTGTTTCTAAATTTAGAATCTGATCTTGGAAAGGCAAAAAAAATCAAAAGAGTAGTTTGAGTAATCTTGGTCCCTTGTCTAATTTAAGATCATGGGAGCCTGAGAACAGTTTGAAATTGTAGCCACCCCTAAAGCCTCCTTTCAGTAGCTTAAAAAATCCCCAAAAGTACAGTTTTTACTAGTGAATCACAAAATGAAACTTTTAAAATTACTCAATACATTTAACATGAATGTATGTATAAAAACCTTGAGAAGAACTGAGGAAAGTGAACTACTAAAGACAATAAAGAGAGATGCCAGTGGGACTGGTCCCAGCTGCCTGAACTACAAAACTGTGTTGCTCTAGGCACAGGTGATTGGATCAGGCCCCAATGTCCCTATGCCATTTCCAGTTGAAACTCAGAGAGCTGGAGGATGGCATCTCCGTAGGGGAAGATGCAGATAGAAGGTTTGGGAATGCACAGGCACAACTTCCTTTTGGTCTTTACTGTTAGAAATTAAAGCCAGTGCTCAGGGAAGCAGAGATAGTGATAACGTGTCTTTGTTTTTCTTTCTAATGCTGGGTTGACAAAGCATCATAATGACAGGATTCTTGAATATCGCATGTTTGTGTTGGTTTAAACCTATCTTAGGTTCCAAAAACAGTAGATTCTGTTTTGATCTTAAAACTGAAAGCAAATAAAGGAGTTTCATCACCTGCAACCTCTCTTCCCCCAAAGGCAAAGTGACTCACAGATTTCTTAGGGGGTTCCTTGCTTACGAATGGATGTATTGTGGACTGGAGATCCTACTCAGTGGTAGAGCATTTCCTACCTTGTGTAAGGCCCTGGAATCAATCTCCAGCATTGTAAACAAAGAAAGAATTAGTGTATCTGACTTTTAATTATTAAACAATTTGTGTATGTCGGCATTGCACGACACGGCATTGCAACATTCACATTTCTAAAATTTGTATATCTAGACTACTATTTCTGTTAAATGCTTTTTCTTTTTTAAATTATTTAATGTGTATGTGTGTTTTTCCCGCATATACATTAGGTGCACCATGTGGTGCAATGCCTGGGAGGCCGTGAGAGGGCTTCAAATCCCCTGAAACTGGAGTTACAGACAGTTGTTAGCGCCATGTGGGTGCTGGGAACTGAACTTAGGTCCTCTTCAAGAGCAGTTGGTGCTCTTAACTGCTGAGCCATCTCTCCAGCTCCTTATAAAAATTTCATAACAAAAGAGTGCCCTTTATTATAGGGAAGGCTACATGAAATTTTCATTGGCTTATAGAATGTAAGGAAACAGCACAGCCATTTGTATGAAGCAAGAATAGATTTCTGTGTACTTTGGGGCAGCTAAAGGCTAATTCACTATGAAGGATGATGTGTGGCATCCAGCATTCCTATAGATACCTCACTGCAGTGACTAGAGAAGAACATAAATGTTCAGAGAACACTGCAAAGATGAGAATTCTTCAAGCTGGTTCTGGATCAGCTCCAACCACGAATAGGAACAAATCTCAGGGCTTCCAGCATGGTCTTAGCTAGTCACCTTTACCAAGAATCTCCTAAACATGATGCTAGATTTTTTTTAAAAGACTTTCTTTTTTTTAATTTTATTTATTTTTATGTGTATGAATGTACTGTCTGCATGTAGGTTTGTGCACCTGTGTCGTGCAATGCCGAGGAGGTCAGAAGAGGGTGTCGGATTCTCTTGGAACTGGAGTTAAAGACAGTTCTCAGCTACCATGTGGGTGCTGGGGATCGAACTCAGGTCCTCTGCAAGAGCATTCTGTGCTCTTAACCACTAGGTCATCTCTCCAGCCCTGATGCTAGATTTTTGACACTGATTAAAGAAGCATAAGATAGTTAAATTTATTTAAGAAGAATTGCTAGGGAAGCACTCCTATTAAAGGCCTAATGTTAAATGAGAATTGGAGAAAATTGTGTTGATTAGCTTTAAAATGGATTGTATTCTTGTTTCCCAACTTCCTTCTCTGTCCTGTGTAAGGTTTTGCAGAATTCCTGAGAGCCCATAGCTACATAAGTCTTCTCTCCATCCAAGAGTGAGAAGTGAGTCATAGTCCTGTCAAGTTGACAGTCAAGATGAATTGACACAGTAATAAAGGGGTAAATATCTCCTGGAACATACTGGATAACTGCACTGAAGAATGGTTATGTGGAACTCACATTGACATAGGGTTAATGTTCACCAAAGTGTTGTTTCTGTCGACTATTTCTGCTGTTTTGCTTTTACATCATAGTAAAAGGGAAAGTCACAAATTGAGCTATCATAAATGAAAGAAAAAAACATTCTCCAATGAACAGCAAGATTTGGGGGGGATTAGAAAAACATCACAATGAGACTATTCATATGGATGTATTCATAGACATGGCACAAAGGGAAATTATTTCACAGCATAAATGAGAAATATATAATATACCTTTATTATTTTATTTATTTTTATTTATTTATTTATTTATTTATTTATCTGTGATGGTTGTGAGAACCTAAGAGGGCATCAGATATCCTGGAGCCCAAGTTACATGGATTTGTGAGCACACATGTAAGGGTTGGGAATTAAACTCAGGTCCTCTGGAAGAGTAATACCTGCTTTTCCTTTTTGGTATTTTTGAGACAGGGTCTCTCTTTAGTCCCAGCTGGCCTGGAGCTCACTATGTAGACCAGGCTGGCCTTGAACTCACAGAGATCCTTCTGCCTCTGCCACCCAAGTGCTGGGATTAAAGGCTTGTGCCACCACACCCTGTGTAATACCTGCTTTTAACCACTGAACTATCTTCCCATTACCCATAATATATCTTGAAACAATACTCTTACCTAAAAGAATTTCTTCTAAGGTGGTACCATATTAGGTTTAACACACAGTCATTGCAGGGATCATTTAAGATGTATTCTTTATGTAAGATTGCAATTATCTTTGTTGAGATGATGGTTCTGGTAGCAGTGTGTGTGTGTGTGTGTGTGTGTGTGTGTGTGTGTGTGTGTGTGTTTGTATGTGTGTGTGGTATTTAGGACAAGGCAGTCAGGCATAAGAACTTTTTCTTTATACTCTCTTGGGTTGTTCTATCATCTATCATCTTTCTTCTATTGACCTACTTAAAACCTATCTATTGATTTTTGTTAGGCTTGATAGGGGTGAATCCATTTCCTTGCAACTATTTTCAAACTTCTTTCAAACCAGGAATCTGAGGAGGGTGAGACAGTTGGAATAATTCTGTTGCAAGGAGTGTGCATTTAAAAGTCCTAGAGAAATGCTCAAAGTCCTTAAGAAACAGTCTCACAAGCCACCTCCTCCCTCTAGTATTCATTATGAGATTTATGGTGTTAAGCTGTCATTTTGGAAGGAGGGTAAAGAAAATGTGGTACTATTTGGCAGACAATTGTTTATAACATTGTTTCAGAAACTTTATTTTTAGTCTTCGAGTTAGCCTTGATATGCTTCTTGAGTCAAGGATGTTTCATGACATTTTTTTTAAACATCTGTTTTCTGTTTCCTGGGTCTTGAATGACTTCATGGGAAAGATCCCTGCTGTTGGTAATGTATTAGTCCATTTTTTGTTAATATGATAAAAACTCAGGACTGAGCATATTATGAATGAAAGAGGTTATTTAATACATAGATCTACAGGTTTAAGAGCACAGTATGATAGCATCCTTGCTAGGGTCCCCTGGTCATGTTATAACATGGAGTGCTTATGCGAGGAGAGATCGTATGGTTAAACATGAGACAGTGATTTAGGGTCAAGCTTGCTCTTGTCAAAACAAATCATTCTTGTGGGAAATATGCACTATCTCATGAGTATTATTCTAACATTCTCCAGGGTAGTTCCAGGGAACTACCTAGTTTCCAGGGAACTACCCTGGAAAATGTTAGAATATTCTACTAATGAGTCCCAAATCTTAAAACTTTACCACTGTCCAGTACTGCCACACTGGGGTCTAAGCTTCCTCCACATGAACCTTTGGGATGCACATTCAAACCATAATCAAACCACAGAAATTTAGTGGGATAACCCCCATTTTGTAGTTAATCTTTAACTATTGAAACTACATGCATCACACCTCCTATGAAATGCCTTATTAATAAGAAATAACACGTGTATCTAATAACTAGACTCAATTTAAATGTAAATGAGATGTTTATTAGGATTATTAATGTAAACTTCAGCAGCAACATTTACTATGGTTTTGGAAATTTTAAGATTTATAGCAGTAGCAGGTTGGTACCTTTTAAATCAGGGGCTTGCTCCATTGTTTACTTTTAGTCGGTGAATTGCACGTTATTTATGGCATCCATTCTTCGTGTAAAGCAGTTTGTTTCTGTAATGTTTTAATCTGTGGTGTCGAAATGAACTAAAGCAGAAGAAAACTCTGTGTACTCTATTATTTTTAATTTTCTGACTGACAGAAAAAATAACATACAAGAACTATCTTTTGGCTTTCACTCCCACACATTCATGTGTTTAGTGAACTTGGTATGCTTAATGGAAAGACATCAGTGGGTTGCACATAAAAGTTGATCTAAGTATTATATTTCACATCAAGAAGCCAAGTTCAACATATCAAAATTAAGTTCCAGTAGATTCAACATCATATTTGAACTAGAAAAACAAATGAACAATCTGTGAGGAAAGGGGTAACTACAGTTCAAAGACCAGAATAAAATATGTTCAGGCTGGTGGTAAGCTCAGTGGTGGAGTTCTTTCACAGCATCCAGAAGACCCTGGTTCATTCCCCAACAGAAAAAGACAAAATACTTTCTGGGATTATTTTGTTCACCTTTACTCGTTCATGTCCTTCAACCCTCAGAATCTTAGGGATCTCTAGTGACAGAAATATCTTAGTGCTTGTGTGTGGAGGCAATGGCTGTGCTTTTAGACTTTTGTTGCTTCATAGTTAATCACAAATCACTTTTTGGTGTCTTTCAGCTAATCCAATGATTCTTAAAATTGGCACCACAGTTGCTTCTTTCAATAAAATGATAAAATATCAGCTTGTTGATTGGTTACTTGTTTTTCATTAAAGCAGAAGAAATAAGACAATTTACAACCTACTGTTCACCCTCTACTCTGCGGAAATTAGGGATACATAAAAGTTTATCTGTTATTTATTAAGAAATCCTGGAGCTAGAGAGCTGGCTCAATGGTTAAGAGCACTGGCTGCCCTTGAAGAGGCCTTGGGTTCAGTTCCCTGCACCTACGAAGTGGCTAACACTACCTTCTGTGATTCCAGTTCCAAGGAATCTGATGCCCTCTTCTGACTTCTGTGGGCATCGCATGACACAGGAGGCAATACACTCATACACATTTTCTTTTCAAATTCACTCTGCTTATAGATTCAAGGTATCGCTAAGATAAGGCCACAAACTGCAACAAAAAATATAAGAAAAAAAGCTTATTGCTCTAACACTTTTCAGGATTATTTGCTGTTAATCATTATTAAGAATTATCAATTATGTTCTTGTTTTGAGTCTTTATAAAATGGTTCACCTTTTTTTTTTTTACATAACCTACTATCCCCAAACTTCATGAATTAAAAAGAAAAAAAGGCTTTTATTTTATCTAAAAATTTTGGGAGTCATAAATTTTGATGGGGCATGGCTAAGTGATTTCTTGTTTCATGTGGAACCGTTGGAGGTCACTTAATAATATGTTCAGCTGACTTATCTGAGTGTCTACAACAGTTCACTTATTAATGAATGCCTTGGAAGAATATAGTGGGAAGGCTGGGCCCATTGAAGAACCTATGGGGGCCTTGTCTACATGGTGCTGTTGGAGCTGCTGATTTCTTGCATGGCTGCTCTGAGGTCTGATGTTCCTCAGATTAGGGTGGATACTTCATCATGGTTTCTGCAGGCACATAACCTCATGCCTGGCATTTTCTCTTGGCTGAAGCAGTAACAGCACACTTGATTCAAGTGGAAGGAACACAGATCCTATCATTCCACAGGAGTGTTCACGAATTTACAGTCATGTCTGGAGACACTGCCAGAGCTTCTGTAGGAGGCTTTGCCCCCAGGCTGTCTTCTAAAGTCTCAAACAATGCTTTACTATTGTCCATGACATGGTAACATTTTATGAAATCCTTTGGCTTTAAATTTACTTATGATGAAGTTTATAGTTTTCTGACATATATTTATATATAATATATTAATGTAATATTTACTATTTTATTATTTACCTGTATTATAAGAATGCCAGAATCTTTGTTTATGAGATATAAGCTTGAAATTCTAAGTGCTCTCTTGGGTAGGAAAATAACTCACTTAATAGTGGATTTCTGCATGACATGGATGCACAGACCTACATGCAGACAGTACATTCATACACATACAAAAAAAAGAAATAAAATTAAAAAAATAGTGGATTTCATGTTCTATAATCATGGCAAGCATTCTTAAGAACTAAAAATATGGAAGTGCAATTCTAGCTTGTTAAACAGCCTAACCTAAGAAAAACATTAAAGTAGAATATTCTCAAAGTCTTGGATTTTACTTGTATTGAATATATATATATATATATATACATATATATATATATATATTCTGCTTGAAACCATTTACCTAACATTTCTCTGCAGATAACCAAGCCAGCATTGATTGATGGATTCGGCTCATTAATTCTACCTTCCCCTTTCCTACTGAGCTGCTCTACTTACATTTTTTGATGGTTGAAAATGATAGCTTGCCAACATTTTCAATGATGTGTTGAATGAGAAATTGTGATTGTCTATATAATTTTCTAACCATCCATTTTCTCTGTCTTAGTTTTCCTTTCCACTTGATATTAATTGTTCTTATTATGATGAAACAATTGATAACAACTTAAAATTCTGTCTTCTTTCTGAAGTATGCTTACTCTGTGCTTAATTTTTAAAATTCAGCTTTTAAGAAAGGAAATAAATGATGTTACAGTTTTTCTTGTTAGTCCCTACAACAATTACGCTGTCTTTGTCTACTCTTCTCTGTCACTGGCAACCCCATGCACGGGGCTGCATCCCATAACCATTACTTCACTCAGAAGAATGGTAGACATCTTCATCACTTTCTGGGAAGAGAAGATGAGATTGTCATCACAGATTCTGTATATATTTCACATTGAGTCTTCCAATCCACAAACTATGCTAATTTCTCTTCATTCAAGCCATCTTCATTAATTTCTCTTGGCAATATTTTATAGCTTTTAGTATATAGATTTTGTGCTTATTCTTTTTTTTTTTTTTAACTTTTTTTTCCTGGTGTTTTTTGAGACCAGACCTTGTAGGCCTAGCTGGCCTGGCACTCACTATGTAGACCAGGCTGGCCTTGAACTCACAAAGATCTGCCTGCCTCTGCCTCCTGAGTGGTGGGATTAAATGCATGCACCACCATGCCCAGCCTCTGTGCTTATTCTTACTAAATGTATCATCTAACATAGAGAAGCCCAGGGTTCCACACCCAGCACCACATAGAAAAAAATACAAAACAAATCAACCCAGCATCCTATGTGTTTATAATTTTGAACATTTAAAAATAATTTAATTTCAGATTTATTTTTTGCTAGCCTTTAGGAAGATAGTTGCTTTTTTTTTTAATTTTTATTTATTTCTGTATCATGTATCAATGTACTGTCTGCATGCATGTTTGTGCACCCGTGTTGTGCAATGCCGCGGAGGTCAGAAGAGGGTCTCGGATTCCCCTGGAACTGGAGTTCTCCTGGAATTGGAGTTTCAGACGGCTCTCAGCCGCCATGTGGGTGCTGGGGATCGAACCCGGGTCCTCTGTAAGAGCGGTCAGCGCTCTTAACCGCTAGGCCATCTCTCCAGCCCCGATAATTGATTTTTATATATCGACATCTGTCCTTTAACCATGCCAATTTCATTTGGTAGTTTTAGTAATTTACCAGCAGATTCCTTAAGATTTTCTGTGTGTATAAGCATGTTTTCTGTGATAGAAAGAGACCACCACTTTCTTTTAATTTGCATATTTTCTGATTTTTCTCTTGTCTCCAGAACAAAACTTAATAAAATGGTCAGGGCAGATGTTTTGGCCTTGGTTTTGATCCTAGAGGGGGCATGTTTAATATTTTTCCCTCAAAGATGACTTTAGCTGTAGAGATATTGTTAATTTGTTTTATAATATTGAGAATTTTTATTCTTGGTGTCCAAATAATGTGTGTTTTGTTGTACTTTTTTCATTTTTATCATAAATGGGTGTGGAATTTATCAAATGCCTTTCCTGGATATATTAAAATTATTTGCTTTTTCTACAGTATTCTGTCAATATGATGGTTTGTTTGTTTTTATACATCTCTGAATACTAAAATTCAGATTTGCTCAAAACAAATAATTTTCATATATTACTATACTATAGTTACTCAAATTAAGAAAGCAATTTTGGAGGCTGGAGAGATTGCTTAACAGTTAAGAGCACTGGCTGATCTTACAGAGGACCCAGGTTAAATTTCAAGCACCCACATGCAGGCTAACAACTTTCTTTACCTCCAATTCCAGGGGGATCTGATGCCCTCTTCTGACCTCTGTGGACACTGAACAACACAACTGTACTTACACAAATGCTGATAATACACATAAAATAAAAATAATAAATAAAACAAAGAAAGCAATAGTGAGATAATAATACTGACTAGTTTTATAGACCTTATTCACATTTCTCTAATGTTCTGTTCTTGGCCCAAGGTTTAACCAATACTGCTTTCCCTTCATTGTATTGTCTCTTCAGTTTTCTTTGCCCTCTTATATTACTTTTTTATTTCTTGACAAAATTTGCGTATTTTTAAACATTTCTTGTATATATTATGTGCGTGTTCATGTTCACAAGTGTGTGTCATGTGTGTGCTAGTGTGCATGAGTGTACATAGTGTCTTCTTCAGTTGCTCTACACCTTTTTTAATTGAATTTTTGCAGTTTTCATACCATATAATTTGATGGTATTTGTATCCCTTTCCCTATCTACACATTCCTTTATTGCTTCTGCTCAATTTAATATATTCAATGTAAATACATATAAAATAAGGCCTACGGAGTAAAAAAAAAAAGTTGGAGGCTTAATTGGGTGTGGTCTTGCCCTGAAGGTACTGTTTCTGTTGTTTACTTGTAAATCTCGAGGCCTCTCCTTAATCACTTAAATCTCACTTTTTCCATTGTTTACTTGTAAATAGCTAGGCCCCTCCTTAATCACTTTAATCTCCTTATCAAAGGGATTCTCTCCTTCACCTGCCTTGGCCCCACCTTTAATCTTCCTTGTGCACTTTTCAGATCCAAACTGTACATTCAGCATTTCTTTCTGCCCCGTCTGCTCTTTTTCATTGTAGATCTGCACAATATTCACCATTAGTAGCTACGCCAGCATTTCTACATTAGGTTGTCTTGAAATAACCTCTGCCAAAGACATTAGTCCATTGCTTTTTTTTTTTTTTTTTTGGTCTTTTCGGGACAGGGTCTCCCTGAAGCCCCAGCTGTCCTGGAACTCACTCTGTAGGCCAGGCTGGCCTTGAAGTTACAAAGATCTGCCTGCCTCTGTCTCCCAAGTGCTAGGATTAAAGGTGTGCACCACCGTGCCCTGCTAGTCCATTGCTTTTCAACTTAGCATCAGGCAAGCCTTTGGGCTGTGGGCAAACTGTGGCCAGACTCTTTACCAAAATATCCCAGTTGCTGCCCAAGTCTTTATTTTCCTCTGGAACTATGTATTTTGCAGCAATGCTTTCTTCAAGGCTTCTACTTGAATGGCCGGTTAAGCTCTGCTTACAGTAGTCAACAGCTTTTCTAACCCAGAGTTCCAAAATCTTCTACATTTTTCCAAACACCCACATGGTCAGGTTCTTCACAGCCAACTCTCTGGTACCACCTATTGTATTAGTCACTTTTCTGTTGCTGTGATAAAACCACCATGACCAAGGGAACTTATAAAAGGAAGAGTTTATTTGAGCTTACGATTGACGGTTCCAGGGAATTAGAGTCCATTGTGGTGGGAGGCATGGTGTTCGGAGCTGGAGCAGAAAGCTGAGGGTCACATCTCACAATGAGCACAGGAAATCAAGAGAGAGCCTCTGGAGACTAGCAAGGCTCATTAAGCTCTCTAAGCCTGTCCCCAGTGACATACTTCCTCCAGCATGGCCACACCTTCTAAGACCTTCCCAAACAGTGCCACCAACTGGGGACAAAATGTCTGAATACTTAAAACCTATGGGAGACACTCTCATTCAAACCACGACACTGACCAACAGTCTGGAAAACTGTTTTCTGTGGATAGCTACTACCTCTCACTCTCACAGTCTTTCCAGCCCCTCTTCTGCAATGATCCCTGAGCCTTGAGAGGCAGAAATTTGATATAGGTGTCCTACTCAGGGTTGAGCACTATGCAGTTTCTTGTTCTCTGCACATTGGCCAGTTATGCGTTTCTGGGTAAATCACCATCTGTTGCATAAGAAAACTTCTCTGGTGAGAGTTACGTGATGCATTAATCTATGGATATAAGACTAAGTCATTAAGAGTCAGTTTAATACAAAAACCACTTACTAGAAAACTAGTATTAGGTTCTCTCTTCTACCTTGTGACCCATCCGAGGAAGTGGACCTTATATCTAATTAATGAGTGACTGGTTTCTCCCACAATATTTGTGACACTATTACCTTGCCAAGCCAATCGTTATTGTAGTTCACAGGATTCACAGCTGGGTAAGGTTCATAATTAATTTTTTCCTTCTGGAGCATGCATAGCACCTTCCAGCACTACGAGATGAGGCCCTGAAGTCAGCACCATCTTGATTTCTCCTTGTTTGTTCTTACAGCTCATATATGTGGTGTCTTCAGCAATAGGGTCTTACCATCCAGTTCTGGTGAGTAACCAAGAGTAGGGGCAATGGCCAGTATTGTTTTATGGGGTCCCTGGCCAACAGCTTCTAGAGAGGGAGTCCATTCCTGGCACTAAAGTTTTTTTATTAGCTTATGATATCTAAAAAGGGGAAAGTCCCCCTATTATAAGATAACTCCTTTTAATCTCTTTTTGTGATGTATATGTGTATACTTATAAAGCTTCTCTAGTTGTAGAGTTCCATATGACTTTTTCTAAAGGCTTTTAGGGATTTTTTTTTTTTTGTCTTTTTGAGACAGCATCTCCCTATAGCCCCAGCTGGCCTGGAACTTACTCTGTAGACCAAGCTGGCCTTGAACTCAGAGATCTGCCTGCCTCTGCCTTTGCCTCTGCCTCTGTCTCCCAAGTGCTAGGATTAAAGGCTTGTGACACCATGCTCGGCTTAAAGACCATGGTTCATAGCCACCATGTGGGTGCTGGGAATTGAATGTATGTCCTCTGCAACAGCAGTCAGCTCTCTTAACCACTGAGCCATCTCTCCAGCCCAGACTTTTAGTTTTACTTAATCCTCCTTATAGTCCCTCTTCTGCCCTACCCTACCATTTGCCACCCATTTAACACTTCCTATTCTAATGTTCCCCTTTCTCTCTTCATATCACTACATTCTACCACCCCATCCATGAAAGAAGCTCCCCAACACCCAATGATGGATCTTGACCTTTCTGAAACTTTTAATTGGAACATCCATATCTAATATTTCAAAGGTAGCTTCCAGGTATGAGAGAGAACATGTGATGTTTGTCTGTCTGAGTCTGCATTACCTCACTTAGGATGATTGTTTCCTGTTCCACCCATTTTCCTATGAACTTTGTAATTTAATTTTTTGAAGAGTTGAATAGTATTCCATTTTGTATATGTACTGCAGTTTCATTATGCATTCATCAGTTAATGGACATCTAGGTTGTTTCCAGTTTCTGGCTATTATGAAAAGGGCAGCAATGAACATGGATGAGCTGGCATTTCTGTAGTGAGGTATAGAGTCTTTTGAGTATATGCCCAAGACTGGTATGGCAGGGTCATCCTACAGATCAGTTTTGAGCTTTTTGAGGAATCTCCACACTGATTTCCATAGTGGCTGCACCAGTTTGCATTTCCATCAGGATTGACTAAGAGTTCCTCTTACTTGTCCATTTGCCACTTGTTTTTTGGATCATTGCCATTCTGAGAAGGGTTAGATGAAATCTCAAAGTGGTTTTATTCTGCATTTTCCTGGTGAATAAAGATGCTGAACATTTTAAAAAGTATTTATCAGCCATTTTTTCCATCTTTAGAGGGCTCCTTTCTTAGCTCCTTGCCCCACTTTTTAGTGTTTTTTTTAATTTAGTCTTTTTATTTCTTTGGATTTCTATAACACTAACCCTCTGTCAGAGGTGTAGCTGGGAAAGAACTTTCCCCATTACAGTCAGGAACAAGACAAGGACGTGCATCCTCCCCACTCCTGTTTAGTAGAGGACAGTAGAGTATAGAAGAAAACTACAGAATGCCTTTCTATGGACATAGGCTGTGATGGTTAATCCTGGGTGTCAACTTGACTGGACTAAGGAACAAATAAGAGAAAAATGATCTTCAGATTGGGCCACCTCAACCCGGATGACCCACCCCAAATGTGGGCATTACCTTCTGCAGGCAGGCAGTATAAAAGGCCACAGCAGAGGGAGCTGGTCCCTTTTTTCCTGTGGCTTGCCTCTCTCTCACTGATGAGTTTGTCTTGCTGCTGTGATCAACCCTTCAGATCCCAGCGTGTACTGAGACCAGCAGATCTCCTGGAATCCACTGGGCCTTCAGCACCAGATTGGGACTACTGAGACATCCAACCTTGCAGACTGAGCAGTTCCCTGGATTCTCAGCCTCTCCAGTGCACCGTGGCTACTGTTGGACTACTTGAGCTCTGTCACTTGGACTTCCACTCACCAAGGCTGATCTGGCTACAGCTGCTGCCGAGTGCCAGATTTGCTGACAGCAGAGACCAATATTGAGCCCCCGATATGGTGCTATTCCCCGGTGTGACCAGAAAGAAACCTGGTGGCAGGTTGACTACAGTGGACCACTTCCATCATGGAGGGGACAGCGTTTTGTCCTTACAGGAATAATACTTATTCTGGTTATGGATTTGCCTTTCCTGCACATAATGCTTCTGCCAAAGCTACCATCCAGGGACTTAAGAATGCCTTATCCACCATCACAGTATTCCTCACAGCATCGCTTCTGACCATGGAACTCACTTCACAGCCAAAGAAGTGCGACAATGGGCCCATGGTCATGGTATCCACTGGTCTTACCGTGTTCCCCACCACCCAGAAGCAGCTGGCTTGATACAATGATGGAATGGCCTCTTGAAGACACCAATTAGGTAGCAATACCCTGGAGGGCTGGGGCAAGGTTCTCCAGCAGGCCACTATATGGTGCTGTTTGAATCAGCGCCCACTATATGGTACTGTTTCTTCTATAGCCAGAATTCATGGGTCCAGGAACCAAGGGGTTGAAGTGGGAGTGATTCCACTCACTATCACCCCTAGTGACCCAGTAGGCAAATTTTTGCTTCCTGTACCCATGACCTTGCGTTCTGCTGGTCTAGATGTTTTGGCTCCAAAGGGGGGAGTGCTTTTGCCAGGAGAAACAGCAAACGTTCCATTGAACTGAAAGATAAGACTTCCCCCTGGCCACTTTGGGCTTCTACTGCCCTTAAGCCAACAGGCTAAGGAAGAAATAACAGTAGTAGGAGGAGTGATTGATCCAGATTACCAGGAGGAAATTGGACTTTTTCTCCACAATGAGGGCAAGGAAGATTACGTCTGGAAGGCAGGAGATGCTGTAGGGCGCCTTCTGGTGCTACCATGTCCTATGATTAAGGTCAATGGGAAACTCCAACAACTCAAACCAGACAGGACAATAAATGGCCCAGACCCTTCAGGGATGAAGGTATGGGTCACTTCTCCAGGGAAAGAGCCAAGACCTGCAGAGGTGCTTGCTGATGGTGGAGGAAATTCAGAATGGGTAGTAGACGAAGGTAGTCATAAATATCAGCTGAGGCCACAGGACCAGTTGCAGAAGCATGGATTATAATAGATATTAACTTTTGTCCTGTTTGGTTAAGAATGTGCTTGTTCATATATATATGTATATTAAGCAGATACTTGTGTTGTTCCCTTTTGAATGTGCAACTGAGATAAGTGTTAAGTGTTAGGTTATTAGATACTGAAGGACTAAGTGTTCCTCAAGGACATTACCACCTATTCTAAGATATAATGCTTTGCTATTGCACATGAGACACTTATAACATGTTAGGTGGAATTATGACCTTGCCATTGTTTGCAATTGACATTTAAGCATAACATAAAGGAGAGGCTATTTATTGGGTGTCAAGTTGACAAGGGGTGGACTTGTGATGGTTAATCCTGGGTGTCAACTTGACTGGACTAAGGTACAAATAAGAGAAAAAGGATCTTTGGATTGGGCCACCTCAACCCAGATGGCCCACCCCAAATGTGGGCATTACCTTCTGCCAGCAGGCAGTATAAAAGGCCACGGCAGAGGGAGCTGGTCCCTTTTTGCCTGTGGCTTACCTCTCTCTCACTGGTGAGTTTGTCTTGCTGCTGTGATCAACCCTTCAGATCCCAGAGTGTACTGAGACCAGCAGATCTCCTGGAATCCACTGGGCCTTCAGCACCAGATTGGGATTACTGAGATATCCAACCTTGCAGACTGAGCAGTTCCCTGGATTCTCAGCCTCTCCAGTGTGGCGCAGCTACTGTTGGACTACTTGAGCTCTGTCACGTGAGCAAACCAATAAATTGTATATAGCTATATATTTGTCCTGTTGCTTCTGTTTCTTTAGGGAACCCTGACTAATACATATGGCTTTCATATTTTGTTGGAGACCAGGATGATTTAGCTTAGAGCAAGTTAAAACTTGGGACCTTGAGTCCTAGGCTGCTGCCTCAGATATGGAGGTGATGCTGAACACAGTGTCTCACAAACCCTGCCAGGCAGAACACTGCATGTCTGATGTGACCAAGCAGCCTGGGGGAGGGGCTCTGAAGTTCCTTCTTCTGGGAAAAACATCCCAGTTAATGACCTTCAGCTGGTATCTAACTCAAACAGGTTGGGGTGTGTGTGTGTGTGTGTGTGTGTGTGTGTGTGTGTGTAAAATTCTCCTGATTCCTCTGCTAAAAGGTCATGTGCCTGTCTCTCTGCTTTCTGGGCTCATTGCAAGATGTGACCCTTGGCTTGCTGCTCCAGCCTCGGCTGCCATGCCTCCCACCACAATGGACTCTGATTCCCTGGAACCGTCAATCGTGTGTGGTCCTGGCTCTGCTGCAGCTCCTGGGCAGCACCACTCTCCTGAGGTGGGGCTTCTCCGCCTCTGCTCTGCTGTCTGGCCCTCTGTGGCCAAGGCTGCTGCATCTGTCCAGGCTCTTTGGGAAGCCACAGCTTCTGGCTTTTGTAAGGAATACTTGATCAACCATGATTGACTTGTATTTACCACTCCCCAGTGGCTCCTCTCAGAAGCTCAGCTCCTTTGGGGCATGAAGAGATTGCCCCATGCCATTGGCATGTCCCTAGCCAAGGAGCTCATCTTCTCTGCACGAGTACTTGATGGTCAAGAAGCCAAAGCGGTCGGCTTGATCAGCCACGTGCTAGAACAGAACCAGGAGGGGGACGCTGCCTACAGGAAAGCGCTGGACCTGGCCAGAGAGTTTCTGCCTCAGGGACCTGTTGCAATGAGAGTACGGCAAAATTAGCAATTAATCAAGGGATGGAGGTCGACTTAGTAACAGGGTTAGCCATAGAAGAAGCCTGCTATGCCCAGACCATTTCAACGAAAGACAGACTTGAAGGTCTTCTTGCTTTTAAAGAGAAGAGACCCCCTCATTATAAAGGCGAATAGGAGAAACAACTCACTGAACCCCCGTAATGAACATCGAAAAAATAGATAATGGAAAAATAATAATGGAAAAAAAATTGAGACTAGCGGAAAATTGAAAATATCAATTGTAGAATTTTTTGAAATATTTTCTGGTGAAAAGGGGATAGATTGTAGTATCATATACACAATAAAGGTATACGAATTGATAAAGTATGCCAAGCTAACACTAAAAAAATTTTTTTAAAACTTCTTTTTTAAAAAAAGAGAAAGAGAAACGATTGCAGGAGTTCCACTAATTGTGGTGGGTTGGTCCCCACTCCCACGGAAGGTGAGGTCTCATAGGTGATAGAGTGAATGGCTTAATTCTGGGTACGCGCACCCATTAGTGAATTTGCCTCTGTTGATAACACGAGGAATCAGTTTATTATCCGCTAATCGAACCAGTGTTTGATATAGATCTCAAAAAAATTGGCAGCTCTACTTTGCAAGCCATGCTAGAAAGCACATTTGCAAAACAGGCACGTGCCTTTATCCACCCCATCTCTTTGGACAACACTATTATTTATATGCAGGTAGTGTTGCATTCAGAGTATCTACAAACGTTTCCAAGTGTGAGAGGGACGGCACTCTAATTCATATGTAACATAATCACTTAGGCAACATCCTATTTGGTATATGTCCATTTAGTTGTGTACGAAATAACTATTATTATCTCATAAGCGCGCATATAAATTGTCAGTTATTCCCTAGAATGCATATATTAAATTAGTTCAACTAATTAAAAAATTAAGAACAAAAGCCTTATATGCACGAAAGATTAAAAACATACCTAATTTGAATGTGATATTGCTGACATACTGCATATACACTACTAGCTTTATAAATCTGGTAAGTATGGCGTGATATACAGTGGCTTGAGCATACAGCCGGGTCTGCTCCAGGTGTACTGAGGTTTCACTCTCCACTTTGATCACCAGGACTCCATGTGCCAAGCAGGAGTGTACCTAAAAGATGCTGCCAGCG
>VZQC01005585.1:2095027-2130221 GCA_009823505.1 Rhizomys pruinosus
TGCTGCCTCAGATATGGAGGTGATGCTGAACACAGTGTCTCACAAACCCTGCCAGGCAGAACACTGCATGTCTGATGTGACCAAGCAGCCTGGGGGAGGGGCTCTGAAGTTCCTTCTTCTGGGAAAAACATCCCAGTTAATGACCTTCAGCTGGTATCTAACTCAAACAGGTTGGGGTGTGTGTGTGTGTGTGTGTGTGTGTGTGTGTGTGTGTGTGTGTGTAAAATTCTCCTGATTCCTCTGCTAAAAGGTCATGTGCCTGTCTCTCTGCTTTCTGGGCTCATTGCAAGATGTGACCCTTGGCTTGCTGCTCCAGCCCCGGCTGCCATGCCTCCCACCACAATGGACTCTGATTCCCTGGAACCGTCAATCGTGTGTGGTCCTGGCTTTGCTGCAGCTCCTGGGCAGCACCACTCTCCTGAGGTGGGGCTTCTCCGCCTCTGCTCTGCTGTCTGGCCCTCTGTGGCCAAGGCTGCTGCATCTGTCCAGGCTCTTTGGGAAGCCACAGCTTCTGGCTTTTGTAAGGAATACTTGATCAACCATGATTGACTTGTATTTACCACTCCCCAGTGGCTCCTCTCAGAAGCTCAGCTCCTTTGGGGCACGAAGAGATTGCCCCATGCCATTGGCATGTCCCTAGCCAAGGAGCTCATCTTCTCTGCACGAGTACTTGATGGTCAAGAAGCCAAAGTGGTCGGCTTGATCAGCCACGTGCTAGAACAGAACCAGGAGGGGGACGCTGCCTACAGGAAAGCGCTGGACCTGGCCAGAGAGTTTCTGCCTCAGGGACCTGTTGCAATGAGAGTACGGCAAAATTAGCAATTAATCAAGGGATGGAGGTCGACTTAGTAATAGGGTTAGCCATAGAAGAAGCCTGCTATGCCCAGACCATTTCAACGAAAGACAGACTTGAAGGTCTTCTTGCTTTTAAAGAGAAGAGACCCCCTCATTATAAAGGCGAATAGGAGAAACAACTCACTGAACCCCCGTAATGAACATCGTGCTGGCAGCATCTTTTAGTTACACTCCGTGCTTGGCACATGGAGTCCTGGTGATCAAAGTGGAGAGTGAATCCTCAGTACACCTGGAGCAGACCCGGCTGTATGCTCAAGCCACTGTATATCACGCCATACTTACCAGATTTATAAAGCTAGTAGTGTATATTGTCAGAAATACATTCAAATTAGGTATGTTTTTAATCTTTCGTGCATATAAGGCTTTCTGTTCTTAATTTTTTAATGTGAATAATTTATATATGCATTCTAGGGAATAACTGACTATATGTCGTCTGTGCTGCCTTAAGAAAATAGTTATTTCTGTATACCAAAAATGGGAAGTTATACCAAATAGAGTTCCTAAGTGATTATGTACATATGAATAGATGCACGTCCCTCTCAACTTGGAAACGTTGTAGATACTCTGAATGAAACTACCTGATATAAATAAAGTTTGTGCAAAGGAGATGGGGGGGAAAAAAGGTCACGTGCCTTGTTTTGTCAAATGTTGCTTCTGAGCAGGCTTGCAAAGGGCTGCCAATTTTTTGTCTATATAAACCTGAGTTCTTGGGGAAATAAACTGATTCTCTGTACAAAACCAGGGGTACCAGAATTAAGCCATTCACTCTATCACCATGAGACCTCACCTTCCTGGGAGTGGGGACCACCCACCACAATTAGTGGAACTCTGCAATCGTTTTCTTTCTCTTTTTTAAGTTTTAAAAAAATTTTTTTAGTTTTAGTGGCATACTTTAATTCGTATCTATTGTGTATATGATAGTAAACAATCTTCCCCTTTCAAAAAATATTTCAAATTCTATTGATCATTTCAATTTTCCCTGTTCAATTTTCCATTATTATTTTTCCATTATTATTTTTCCTCTATTATTGGTTTAGTTTTCTTTTTCTTTGTGGCTTTTTAAGGGAGAATCTTGTATTTGAAATAAAATATTTTTTCTCTTTCCTTTGTAAGTAAATGACCCAGCCTATAAAGCACTTGCCTGAAAGCCTGAACATTGGAGTTCAGATCCCCAGAACCCAAAAAGAAGCCAGGCACAGTGCCCAAGCATCTGTTAGCCTAGGAGAATGGGAGGCAGAGGCAGAGTCTCCAGAAGCTCTAGGCCAGCTGGTGTGGCTCAGAGCAGCGAGGAGCCCCTCCCTGTATCCTTCAAGGCAGAAAAGTGAGGAAGGACCCAAATGCTGTCTTCAGACCCCTATGCATCCACTGTGGTACATAAGCTGTGGCAAGCATAAGCCCCACACATACATTCACACAAATGTTAAATTTAAAGTATCAAAATCATATACAATGTTGAGACTGGAGATATGGCTCAGGGTTAAAAGCACTGGCTACTCTTGCAGAGGGCCTGGATTCAGTTCCCAATACCTAAATGGAGGCTAATAGCTGTCTGAACTTCAGTTCCAGTGGATCTCCATGCGCATTGCACTTCATGGGTGCAGTTACATACATGCAAGCAATATCCTCATACACATAAAATTAAAAATAATAAATAAAATATTAAAAATCATACACAATATATTTTTCGGTCCCAATGGATTTAAATTAGAATTTAGGTACTAGTTAAAATCTCAGGAGTTGCCGGGCATGGTGGACCACGCCTTTAATCCAGTGCTCGGGAGGCAGAGTTGGGTGGATCTCTGTGAGTTCAAGGCCAGCCTGGTCTACATAGTGAGTTTCAGGATGGCTGGAGCTACAGGGAGACCCTGACTCAAAAAGATCAAAAAGAACCCCCAAAACTCTCAAGACTTTTCCAAATATTTGTAAATAAAAAACATATATTGTGCCTGGGAGATGGTACAATGGCAGAGCATGTATTTAGCATGTATAAATCTGGTGGATCGGTCCCCAGCATATTAAATAAGTGTCACTTTAAGAAATAATAAGAGATGGGGCTGGAGAGATGGCCTAGCAGTTAAGAGTGCCGACTGCTCTTACAGAGGACCCGGGTTCGATCCCCAGCACCCACATGGTGGCCAAGAACCGTCTGAAACTCCAATTCCAGGAGAAATCCAGTTCCAGGAGAATCCGACACCCTCTTCTGACCTCCGCAGCGTACAGAAATAAGTAAAAAATTAAAAAAAAAAGAAATAATAAGAGGCCAGTTGTCCTGGTGCATGTCTTTTTTTGAGACAGGGTCTCCCTGTAGCCCCAGCGGTTCTGGAACTCACTCTGTAGACCAGGCTGGCTTTGAACTCACAGAGATCTGCCTACTTCTTCCTCCCGAGTGCTGGGATTAAAGGTGTGCACCACCATGCCAGCCGTGGTGTATGTCTTTAATCCCAGCTCTTGGGGGGGGGGTGCAGAAACAGGCAGATCATTGTGAGATTGAGGACAAATAAACAGTTCCAGGTCTGCTAGAGCTACAAGGAGACACTGTCTCAAACAAACAAGTAACCCTATACTTCTGAAGAAGAAAGAAGAAAGAAGAAAGAAGAAGAAGAAGAAGAAGGAGGAGGAGGAGGAGGAGGAGGAGGAGGAGGAGGAGGAGGAGGAGGAGGAAAATATTCTAACTTAGTGACAAATAACCACAGTGATGTAGACTTTTTATGAGGTAATTATGGGTGTTCATAGAACCGTGTTAGAATTTTTATCCTTTCAGTTTCCTTTTACAGATAAGGTACTTTTATGGATTCCCCTGTTATCCTCTCATTATCTCCTCCTTCCCACCAAACCCTTTCTTTCAACATGCTCTCCTGCTATTTACATGTATTGTTTGTTTGTTTGTTTAAGGCCCTTTGCACTTCATTAGGTTTCCTTGTATGACCAAGGGTGAGAGATTAGTTACTTGAGCAACAGCAACTTCCCAGTGGCTACCAATGAGGAAAAGGACTCCCCTTCCCCAGCTACTATTAACAGCTCTGTAGGGAGGGAGACGGTTTTATGAGCCCCTCCTCCATGACAGAATGCTGATGGTTCCAGTTTTGTTCTGGTCTTGTTCAGGTTGCCATTGCTGCTATGAGTTCATGGATTCAACAGCCAAGGCATGTCCAGAAGACAGCTTTTCACAACATTCCTCAATGTCCTCTGTTCTCTCTTCCTCCATGTCTCCTGAGCCTTGGATGGATGGAACAGAGCTTTCAATTAGGGCTGAGCACTCAACTGCCACTTTTTCTCAGCACTTTCAGCAGTTAAGTGTCTCTGTATTAACCATCATCCAAGATTTGCAAAATTAGAACTGATCGAAGGGAAAGAAATAGCTGCATTGTTTGATTGTTCACTTGTGCTCTTTCTGTTTTTCTAATGTATGTACCCAGAGCTATAAACTTCCCTCTTAGGACTGCTTTTAAACTATACCATAGGTTTTGTTGTGTTGTATTATCATCATCATTCATTTTTAGGAATGCTTTTATTTCTTTCTTTATTTCTTCCTTGACCCATTCATTATTCAGGAGTATGTCGTTTAGTCTCCATGTGTTATTGTAGACAGTAGGGCTTATCCTGGTGTTGATATTGAGCTTTATTGTACTGTGGTCTGATAGAATGCATGAAATTATTTCAATATTTTTGTATTCATTGAAGTTTTTTCTGTTTCCCAGTATGTGGTCGATTTTGGAGAATGTTCCATGGGGTATTTGGGTGGAATATTCAGAAGATGTCTGTGAGGTCTGTTTGGTGTAGTGTACCATTCAGTTCATATGTCTCTCTGTGTATTCTTTGTCTGGTTGACCTGTCCAAAAGGCTCAGTGGAGGTGTTGAAGTCCCCTACAATTAGTGGGCTTGGGTTAATCTATGTCTTGAGGTCCTGGAGAATTGTCTTTGTAAAGTTTGGTGCACCAGAATTTGGTGCATATATATTAATGTTTGTGAAATCTTCATGGTCAATTTTTCCTTTGATAAAGATGTAATGGCCCTCTTTGTCTCTTCTGATTTCTTTTACTTTGAAGTCTATTTTGTCTGATATTAAAATAGCAACTCCTGCTTTCTTTTTGGTACCATTTGCTTGGAATATTTTTTTCCATCCCTTCACCCTAAGTTTGTGCTTATCCTTGAAATTGAGATGGGTTTCTTGTGAACAGCATATAGATGGGTTCTGTTTCCTAATCCACTCTTCCACTCTATGTCTTTTGATTGGAGAGTTTAGTCCATTAATATTTAGATGTGTGTTGCTTCCTTTCACTTATTATCCATTTGCATCTTTTTGGGTCTAGGTTTCTATTTCTCCTTGTTGCTCCTCTCTTCTGCCCTTTGAATTGCTTCAAGTATTTTATGAAGAGTTGGTTTTCCAGACATGTATTCCATCATCTTGTTTATGTCATGGAAGATTTTTCTCTCTCCTTCAAGTATAGTCGACATTTTTGCTGGGTAAAGTATTCTGGGTTGGCATCCATAGTCCCTTAACACTGGGAATGCTTTGCTCCATGTTCTTCTTGCTTTCATGGTTTGAGGCGAGAAGTCAGTTGTAATTCTGATGGGTTTCCCTTTGTATGTAACTTGTTTTTCCTCTTGTGGCTCTCAGAATTTTGTCTTTGTTTTGGGCATCTAGCTATTTAACTATGATATGGCATGGGGACTTTCTTTTCTGATCTTGTCTGTTTGGAGTTCTATGTGCTTCTTGTATTTGTATGGGTTTTCCTTTTTTTTAGTTTGGGGAAATGTTCATCTATTATTCTGTTGAAGATCTGATCAATACCATTCTCTTGGGATTCTTCTCCTTCCTCTATCCCTATGATGCAGAGGTTTGATCTTTTATTAGTATCCCACGTTTCCTGGCTGTTCCACTTTTGTGTATTTAAAAATTTTTCATAATCTTTACTTGAGGTTTTTAGTTGTTCTGTGTTATCTTCCAGGTCTGATATTCTTTGTTCTGCTTCCTCCATTCTACTTCTGAGGCTTTTTCTGTTTCTTTCCTCTTGATTTGATGAGTGGTTGGTTTCCTTTTTCATTTCATTCTGTGATTTCTTTAGTATTTCCACTTCCTTTTATAGCTTCTCAATCTCTTCCTGTAGCTCCTTGCTTTGCTGGTTGATTTCCTTTTTCAGTGTTTCCACTTCCTTCTGGAGTTTTTCATTCTCTCCTCTGCCTCTTGTTCTTTCTGGTGTTTGGCATTCTCTCCCTCTAGGTCCTTCTAGTGTTTTTCATTCTCTCTCCTTAGTTCTCTGACTTCTTCTATATATTCTTTGATTTCTCTGAATATGTCTGCAGTTGTTCATCTAAGATCTGTGTCCTGGGCCACCCCCAAGGGGATGCCACTGTAGGAATCTCCCACAGGGTTGGTAGAGCTTGGTGTGGAATTATCCTGCAACTTTCCTTTGTTGTCCATTTGTCGTGTCCCTGGTATATGGATTTCCCTTTGCCTGTATTCCGATGTGAATCCCAAATACCTCCTTACTGTGTTGAAGGCTTACTTTGCTTGCCTCCTTCAGAAGCCTTCGGGGATTTTTGTTGTTGTTTATTTTGTTTTCTTCTGTTTTTCTCCTTGTTTATGGAGTGTTGACTTGCCTAGGTTTCAGGCTTTCAATTTTGTTTATACACTGGAAGTCTAACTCACTTTTCGCTTTCTGTTCTGAAGATTCTCCAAAATATTGGGTAGGGAACAAAGCAGTTGGTACCCTGATGAGCACTGTGCTCACTCTGCTTCCTGCCAGCCAGTTTCTCTAGGTTGTTTCTAGGGCTTGGTGATGAGGGACTAGAGGTGTCTCAGGTTCACTGTTTCGTTTATTGCCTTGCCTTGCACCCCAGAATCACTATTGTGTTTGCACTTGGACACTCCCTCAGCAATTCCTGTTGGGGCGGGGGAATTAGCCTGCCTGCCCACTCCCCGTGCTTCAGGTGATCCTGGGAAATCCCTGATCTATGCTCTGTTCACTCAAGTCTCACAGTTGCAAGCAGGCATTTTTGCTTACTGAAGCATCTCACTGGTCACTCTTTATCTTCTGAATGCAGACACATAGCTATATACTTCTGTCTTAGGACTGCTTTCATTGTATGGCATATGTTTTTAACATTTTTAATTGAATTTTTGTGATTTTCAGACAATATGATTTGATGGTGTTTAGATCCCCTTCTCCATCTGCACTGATATATTGTTTTTAATTTTCATTTGTTTCTAGGGATGTTTCAATTTCTTGTTTTTTTCTATGGCCCATTCACCATTCAAGAGCATGTTATGTACTCTCCATGAGTTTTTCTTGATTTTGATTTGTAGTTTTATTTCATAGTGATTAGAGCAAATACAAAACATCATTTCATTATTCTGGTATTTGTTAAAACTTTCTGTGTGTCTAAATACAGTATCTATTTTAGAGAAAGTTCCATGGGCGTCTAAGAAGAATGTGTATATGTTGCAGTGTTTGGGTAGAATGATCTAAAGATATTTTTAAGTGTATTTGCACTATGATATCATTTATTTTTTACATGGTACTGGTTTTGAAGATGATATCATTTAAATTCAGATATTTCTCTGTTCATTTTTTGCTCAGATGACATCTCAATTGGCAAGAGTAGGGTAGTAAAATCATGCAGTTTTTTTGTTCTGGGGTTAATCATTGACTTTACAACCGGTATACTTGTTTTATTAAATTGGCTGCACCTATGTTCATTGCACATATGTTTAAAATTGCTGTTTTCTCTTGAAAGATTGTCTTCTTAAGTGACATGGTGTAGTCTTCTTGACCTCTTCCAATTTGGGTCAGAATGGTCAGAAGTTGGCCTCACATTTGACCAATTAGAATAGCAAAATATCTTTGATTTTTTTTTATCTTTTTTTTTTTTTTTGTCTTTTTGAGAACAGGGTTTCACTGCTTAGCCCCAGGCTGTCCTGGAACTCAGTAAACTAGGCTGGCCTTGAACTCACAGAGATATGCCTACCTCTGCCTCCCAAGTGCTGGGATTAAAGGCATGCACCACCACGCCTGGCTTTATCTTATTTTTTATTCAAGTTTAATATATTTCATACATTTCTTAATAAAATTTAGACCCAATTCCCTTCCCTTGCCCCCACCCCTCCAGAGATCATGCATTCTGCCATACATGTCTTTCATCTTTTTCTCAGTCTTAAAAATTTTTTGATGCATATCTACATAATTGAATTCTATGCATTAGTAAAGAAAGATAACGTCATGAACTTTGCAGGTAAATGGATGGAACTAGAAGCCATTATGCAGTTACACAGTCCCAGGAAAATAAATTATATATGGTATCCCTCATTTTTGGATCCTAGCACCAAATCCATACTTGTTAAGGCAAAATAAATAATTATTTTTTAAAATAAATATAATACCTGATGTTACTTGTCAACTTACTATGTACTGTGGGAATGTAAAGTGTATAATTATATATTTGTACAGTAGATTTATTTTGCAGATTATATTATTATATATATTATATATATATCTGATATATAAACACTACTGTCAAAAAGTGAATCCTTAAACATGTTTTGGAATTAACCTATAGTTTATTTTCAGACGTCATTAATTTTGGTTGATAGTGAGCGGCATGTATATTGCTTTTTGAGGAGACGTGATACAAATCAGAAAGTACACAAAAAAGACTGGGGTCAATGAAACTCGCTAAAAAGAAATTCTGCCCAAAACAGTAAACTTCTGCATTGAATAATACTGAGAAAAAAGTTGGCAGGACTGTTTGGCAGAATGCATGAACTATGGTAGGGTTTGGGGGCAAGGAAGGGGGGTCTAAATTTGATTTTAAAATGTTGTATGAAATGTACAAAACTCAATTTAAAAAGACCACTTTCTGGGAGTCGTGGTGTTGCACTCCTTTATCCTAGCACTTGGGAGGCAGAGACAGGCAGATCTCTGTGAGTTTCAGAGGCGCCTGGTCTACAGTGATTCCGGACAGCTGGGGCTACAGGAGACCTGTCTCGAAAAGTACAAAAAAAAAAAAAAAAAAAAAAACAAAAAAAAAAAAAAAGATCACTGGCTGCAAAGTGTTTGTGAAGGAGTGAAGAATCAGGAAGCAAAATGGAGAAGAATTTTTGGCAGTACATCTGCACAATGGAGTACTGTTCAACAGTAAAAAAAGATGGCATTATGAACTTTGCAGTTAAATGGATGGAGCTCGAAGCCATTATGCTGAGTGAAGTAACACAGTCCCAGAAAGACAAATGGAGAATGGTTTTCCTCATTTGTGGATGCTAACACCAAATCCCCCAGATGAGAGAGGCAAGCTGAATAACATTATAGATATATTTCTGTTTATCCAAAAGCAACTATGTTGTTATAATGTGAATCTCTCAATGGGCTCTAGAATCTACCCACCAATTATTTTCAGACTCTGTAATTACTGTATATGGGTGGAGAGTATGTATTCATTTGTTTTCTTGATCCTAGCCAGTCTTATTGGAGATGATATTTTAAAGTGGTTTTAATTTGCATTTCCTTAATTATTAGCAATGTTGAATATTTTAAGATGTTTCTCAGCCATCTTAATTTCCTCATTTGTGAAGTCTCTGTTCATCACTACTTGTAGAAGAATAAAACTAAACCCCTACCTCTTACCCTGTACAAAAATCAACTCCAAATGGATCAAAGACCTCAACATGAAACCTGAAACTCTGGAGATGATAGAAGAAAAGGTTGGCAGCAAACTACAATACATAGGCATAGGAGAAGACTTCCTAAATCAGACAGCTGCTGTTTAGGAAGTGAGGTCGATAACCGATAAGTGGGACCTCATTAAACTCAAAATCTTTTGTACGGTGAAAGAAACAATCAGTCAAGTGAAGGAAAAAACCTACAGAATGGGAGGAAACCGTCACCAATGATACATCTGACAGAGCATTGACTTCCAGAATATATAAACTACTCAAAAAGCAAAGAAGTAAGAAAACAAATGACTCACTCAAAAGATGGAGTAAGGAGCTAAACAGGGTTGAGGTTTTTTTTACCCACATCCCCATTTCCATGCTGGGATTTTTGACTGGCTTCAGTTTTTTATGTGGGGCTTGAACATGCTATCACCATTGCTGTAAATTCATACTAGTAACTGACCAGCTGTCTGGAAAAGTCTATTTCCTTGCGATCATCTACCACCTCCAGCTCTTACAAACTTTCTGCTCCTTTACCAATGATTCTTGAGCTTTTGGAGGCAGAAGCTTGATGCAGGTGTCCTAATTAGTGATAAACACTCTACTGTCTCTTATTCTTTGTGCATTGGTCACATGTGGTTCTCAGTGTTAATTACCATCTGTTGCTTAAGGAAGCTTCTCTGCTGAGAGTTGAGATATGCATTAATTTATGGGTATAGCAATAAGTCATTAGGAGCTGTTTTACTAATATGCTCATTTAGGAGAATAATAGTAGTAGACTCACTTCTATGGCCTATGTCCTGTCTAAACATAGGTCCAATATCAGTGTCAAGTATGGGCTCCATTTTGTGAAATAGATTTTAAGTACAATCAGAAAATGGTTGATGACTCCCATAACATTCATGACACTATTGCACCAGTTGGTTTATCTTGCTAGACTAGTTGTACATCACAGGATTCACAGCTGGGTTAGGCCAATCATTCCTCTCTATTCTGGTAGCATGCATAATACCTTCTAGCACTGTGAAAGATAGCCAGTGCACAAGTCTGTGACGTCATTACCAGCTTGATTTCTCCTCGTTTGTTCTACAGCTCATGTATGTAATGTCTTCAGTAACGGGGCCTTACTGTCCAGTTCTGATGAGTAACCAAGAGCAAGAGCAGTGGCCAGTATTAGGACCCCTGGCCAACACTTCTTTTCTACCATATAGTGTCTAGTAGGGACAATATCCCCTCAGTTCCTCATTATAAGGTAACTGCTTTTAATCTATTTTATATTGTGTATGCATATACTTTAAGAAGCTTCTATAATTATGAATTTTCATATGAATTTTTCTAAGGACCTGTAGTGTTAATTACTCCATCCCTGATCTCAATTTATACTACAGAGGTATAGTAATAAAAACAGCATGGTACTGGCATATGAACAGACTCATTGATCAGTAGAATAGAACTAAGGACTCACTTTAAGTCTATGCATTTATAGCCACTTGATTTTTCACAAACACACTGGAGAAAATAAATTTTGTTCTACATTTGTTCAACAAATGGTGCTGGTCAAACTGGATAGCTACATGTAAAAGAATAAAACTAGATTCATATTTCTAATGATGCACGAACTCAATTCTGAATAGATCAAGGACCTCAACATAAGACCTGACACCCCAAATCAGACAGAGGAGAAAGCATGGAATATATTGGAACTTACAGGCATGGGAAAGGACTTTCTGAGCAGGACTCCTACATTGTAATCATTAAATCCAACAGTTCACAAATGGGACTTCATCAAATTAAAAGGCTTCCATACAGCAAAGGACATCATCATTTTAGTGAAGAATCTACCCACAGGATTTGTAAAAATCTTCACCAGATATATATCTGACAGAGGGTTAGTATCTAGAATATACAAAGAACTCAAAAAACTAAACATTAAATAACCCAAACAACCCAATTAAAAAATCAGAGCAAGGAAGTAAGTGGGGTTCTCCAAAGATGACACCCAAATGACTGAGAAATATAGTTTTTAAATGTTAAACATCTTTATTCATCAAGGAAATGCAAATTAAAACTACTTTGAGGTTTCATCTTATCCCAGTAAAAATGGCTAAGATCCAAAACAAACAAACAAACAAATAAACAAATAAACAAACAAGGACCAACACTGGTAAGGATGTGGGGAAAGGGGAGCTCTTATTACTGCTGGTGGAAGTGCAAACTGGTGCAGCCACTATGGAAATCAGTGTGGAGATTCCTCAAAAAGCCAGATATACTCCTACCACATGATCCGGCCATTGCCATTCTTAGGCATATACCCAATGACTACTACAGAGATACTTGTTTATCCATGTTTATTGCTGTTCTGTTCACAATAGCCAAGAAATAGAAACAGCATAGCTGTCCCTTAATTGATGAATGGATAATGAAAGCATGGTATATTTAAAATACACAATGGAATATTATTCAGCTGTTAAAAATGAAATTCACAGGTAAATTAATGGAACTAGAAACAATTATCCTGAGTAAGGTAACCCAGACCCAGGAAGACAAATATCAAGTGTTCTTTCTCATAGCTGCCTTCTGGCTTTGGGTCCTTAGATATGCATGTTTCACCTGGAAAAATTCATAGATTCCAGGGAACTAGTACATGGCCATGGGAGGGCTTCATGGGAAGGGAGATAGAATGCAATGATAGAAAAAGGGACGAGGGAATAATGATGTAGGAGGGTTAAATGGGGCTGGAAACGGGAGGGCCGGGCAGAGGAGGGAGCATGGAGAAAGAGAGAAAGAGAGCATTTTTTTCTCCTAAAAAGAAATTATTTCCAGAAATGTTTCTACTTGATTTGAAATAATTATTTGGAAACTATTCAAGTACACAAAATACTCTCTCAAAGAAATTAAGCGGAAACTATTTTAGCCAAATTCCATGGGTGGAAAATAAAGATAAAATCTTTTTAGTTCCCCCTCTAATAATTTAGTAATAGTTGTAAGAATTACTATTAATGATAACTAATACTTTCATGGTCTTTACTATGTGCTTTCCATATGTAACTTAAAAAAACTTATGAGATGCACATTATAATTTAGTCACTGTATAAATGAAGAAACAGAGCTACAAAGAGATCAGTTTTTTCAAGGTCATATAGCTAGAAGAATTCTGACGTGTCTAAATGAGTTTTGGAAAAGATGCTCTGTCCAAGTCAAAAGATTTCATTACATCATGTAACCATTTAAATTTCAATTCCTTTTTGATTGCTGGCTTGAGTTTCAAATTCACAAGCAAAGGAATGTCTTGCTAGATGAAGTCAAATGCCTGTGTTTATTGTATAAAATCTGTATTATCATAAATATAAAAGAAGGAAGAAAAGTATCAATAGTGTTACTTGGATTGAAAAAAACAACTTTTTCTAACATAGTTTTATTTAAAATATTGTTCTTATTTACTTACAGGAAGCAAGCATTTGGGTTTCCTACTAAGAAGTCATTTTATTTCTTTCTTTTAGGTTTAAAGTTCAGGACTTAAAAGAATACATGTATGTCTTCTTCCTTTTTATGTTTAGATTTTGGTCTTTTTGAGACAGGGTCTCCCTGTAGCCCCAGCTGGCCTGGAGCTCACTCTGTAGACCAGGCTGGGCTTGAACTCACAGACATCTGCCTGCCTCTGCCTCCCGAGTGCTAGGATCAAAGATGCGTGCCTCCACACACGGTGAAGAGAAAAAATTTTCACAGCACATAAGATCAATTGTTCTGTGTGTGTGTGTATGTGTGTGTGTGTGTGTGTATTTTTTCTTTAGTGTGTATATTTTTGGCATTTAAAATATTTATTTTTAAAATAGGTAATATGTACATCAGTTGGATACTCAGAAGGAACAAAAATTATAGTATGGATGTGTGAAAAGTATATCTCCTTCTAATGATCTCCTTTTACTAAAACGTTATTATTATTATTATTATTATTATTATTATGTCTTTTTGAGACATTTCTCATTTCCCATAATCTGTGCTGAGGAAATAACCAAACTCTGAAATGGGGCAGATGTCATATGTATGAGTTACACCTGGATGTCTTTGACAGCTACAGCCAAACTCATTTGTGAGGATAACATGTTTAAGCTTACCTTCAAGGTTAAAAAAGTCCTTTCTTTTTTAACTTTAAGTCATTTTACTTTACATAAAATGACACTCCACTGATACAGTTATCTGTAGCCCTGTACATCAGTGAAAAAAGCCATGCTGTAGGCTCTCTAGAAACAGAAATATTCCAGAAGTCGAGATGGCAGGGACAGACAGACATAAAGATAAAGAAGAACACTTGGAGACTTCCAGTGGGTGAGAAGGGATATTGTCGATAGTGTGTATTTTATCTTGTGTTTTGAGACAATAGCATACTATGTTGCCATGTAGCCCAAGTTAGCCTCAAACTCACAGTACTCCTCCTCAGTCTCATAATGTTGACATCATAGGGATGCCTTACTACCCCTGATTGAAAACAAAATCTTAACAATTGAACTGTACATGTTAAAAGCTCCCAGAGGAGGATTGTTCATTGTATTTATTGTAGAATGTTCTGACATATGGAACAGGTAGCAGAGAAGGATGAGGAGGCACCTACCTCCCCAGAGAAGGAATGGGACCTTCTGAGGAAAATGGGGCCCTAGATCATGCCCTCTCTCATTCTATGAAAATGAAGAAAGTATTTCTTGGGATCCCAGTCTCCCTTAAGTGTGCATTCTTTTGATTACAGTCAAACCAGAAGGAAGTACTACACCTGGGTAGCTGACAGACATCTCCCATGAGCTGTTTGGAAAGATGTAGGGGTTCTTCCAGAAGTTACAAATATAATACAAATCTGACTCTTCAAGGATACTGAATGCATTTCCCTAGAGGTCCAGGATCCTTTGAGAGGTTGATATTCCTGAGTCATTCCAGGACCACTTACCACATTAAAATGACATGTATTTATATGCAATTTACATCTTTCTATACAGTTGTTTAAATCATTTCTAGATTACTTTTAATATTTAGTGCTAACAGTTGTTACAATATATTGTTTAAAGCCCAGCTTCATAAACTGTGAGTGATAACTCCATTTGGGATTGAGTATCTGAATGTGGGAGTTAGGGTCACAAAACTTTGGCTATAGTAAAAGGTTTCTGAATGGGCAATAACAAAAATTCATTCAAAATCAAATGTATAATGAGTCCAAGGTGTTTCCAGGCATGCTTGGTGTCTTCCACCTTGCACCTGGATTGGTCTTGGTTCTGACCACACAACAGGGGGGCCGGCACTGTGCATGTCCTCATGTCATGCAGCAGCAACTAACACCTGACTCAGATTAGTGTAATGTGCTACAAATCTCAGTGTTATTACTGTACATACAATATTTTCTGCTCATATATAATGGTTTAATTTAATAAACCTAATGGCTTAATTATGAAAACAGAAAATGATCAATATTTTCCTACATTCTTCAGCATGTATTAAATTCGTATAATTTGGATAGCATTGTATTTGAATGCTTGATTTTGAAAATTGAGTTGCTTTTCAAAAATATTTTTATTGACTCTTTGAGAATTTCATACAATGTATTTTGGTCACATTCAGACCCCTTCACCTTCTCCATCCCAGCATCACACCCTTAAACAGAATTGTCAATCATCCATCCCTCAGCTGGAGTTGGGACTTCTTGACCACCTCTCCACCTGTATGCTGGAGGTGTTTTCTGCCTTGAGCTTATGTGGATGTGCACCAGAACCTTCTGTTATGTGAATGGTTAAACAAATACCTCAAGACATACACTTAAAAGTGTCTCTGGGTTGTTAGTTTCTCCAGGGATTGGAAAAAACAAACTCAAATGTTTCCTGGAATTTTTTTCTTATTGTCGTTGTTGTTCTGTTTTGGGAGTGCCTGTTTGTTTGGTTTTTGTTTGAGACAGGGTCACCCTGTAACCCCAGATATGCTGGAACACAATATGTAGAACAAGTTGGCCTCAATCTTACAATGATCCACCTGGCTTTGCCTCCTGAATGAATTAAAGTCATGTGCCACCATGCCAGGGCATCTCCTGGAGTTTTAAATTAATCAAACCAGTAAGTACACTGAACTAATTTTTTTGATAATTTATTTCAAAATACAATTGAACAGATTCTCAAAGAATTAATAAAATTTTTTTAAAAATAAAAAAAGTAGTTGCTGATGAGTTTTATAAAAAAAAAATTGGTTCCTTATATAACCGTCCCTCTTCTGCTCTCAGTTAAATCCCCCCGTTTTGTTTCCCCCTTGGAACATCTGTCTCCCACTATCCTTCTTTCTCAGGCTCCTTCATTCTCTTTACTTCCATGGTTTCTTTCCATTTTCCTGGCTCCTACTGTCACATCAAGATATGTACTCTTATATAAGGATTTGGTGATAGGATCCGCAAATGGGGAAGACCATATGTCATTTGTTTTTCTGAATGTGTTACTTCAGTTAATATAACATTTTTAGTTCCATACTTTTACCAAATTTCATGATTCTGTCTTTCTTTATTGCTGAGAACTTCATTAAATAAATGTTCCACATTAGTGCTAAATGAGGGAGAGTTGGTCTTTTTTAAGGGAATGGCTCTAGACAGACTCCAGTGGATGAACTTGCACTGAGAGAGTCTGGGTACACTGACTTGACTCAATAGGCCTTAACCTACATGACAGAGTGCATGAAATCTCCTAGGTAAGCCATGGAGTTCTGGATGAGGGAGAAGGTATAAAGATAATTAAGATGTTTTGTATGAAATGCACAAAAATTCATCGAAAAATTGGAACATGGATTTGGGCCTACAATTAGGACAGAAACCACAACAGTTTCTGAAATGGCCTAAACATACTTTGGCCGCTTTGTACTTATTTTATGTGAAGTGGTGTTCTCAGCTTTAAAGATTATAAAATTATCAAGAGCTGCTCCCTGGGTAAAGTGCTTGCTGTTTACACATGAGGACTAGAGTTCTAATTTCCTGTACCCATGTAAAATCCAGAGGCACTGGTATCTGTCACTCAGTCCTGGGAGTGTAGAGATAAGTGATCCTGAGATCTGGCTATCCATCTAGCCAAAACATGAACTCCAGGTTCAGAGAGAGACTGTCTCAAAACATAAGGTGGAGAATAAAAGAAGATGACACCAGATGTCAACCTCTGGTCACTACATGTGCATCCATGAGTGGACACACACACACACAAAGTTTAAAATTTTTCTTTTTAAATGACCAGTCAACAGTGAAAATTGTTGAAGGTACTTTATATCTTATAATATCAAATATTGAACCAAGATTTCTTCTTGTAAAAATGAAAAAGCATATCCATCTCATTTGTATGCGATTTGCATTTGATTTTAATAAAAGGTAAAATTTTATATATATATATATATATACAAATATATATCCTAAAGAATTATTTTCACAAATTTCTATATAAATTATTATCAGTAATTTCTTGATATGCATACTTATTTTATATATCTATATATTAGGCTCATGTAAAAATTTCTCAGGTGAAAAGGAGTTTCAAGTGGAAGAAGTTTAAGAATCCCTGGTTTAGAGAATTATGAGCAAAAGGGGACATCTGGAATGCTTGCCTGCCTTATGTTTGATTCTCAGAATGCCCCTTGATAAGCTACATGTTCAGCACTGAAACAGTGTTGGTGGGGAAATTTTCCATCCACAAGGTTGAATTCCTGGATGTGGAATCATGGATAGGGAGTGCCAACTGATATGTTTTCAGAGATCCACTTGCAGCTGAATGCCCAGTTGACATGGTTCAGGACACATGTCGATTTCCTCTGAACTGAAATGAACTATTGCCTGAACAACATGGCCTGATATGGGAGTATAAACACTTCCTCTAGGTTACATGTCACCCATTAAACTTGTCACTTCCTAGTCTCTCAGCATTAGAAAAAAAGGTAATCCTTTCCCTATGCGTATAATTAAAAATGAAAATAATATTAAGCTAGAACATATACTTTTATATTAAAAAGAAAATAATTTTATGGATTTTCTGATAAATTAACTGAAGTTGAACTGATATACTCTGTCTCTCTGTGTTTCTCTTTGTCTCTTTGTCTCTGTTTCTCTGTGTGCATGTGTGTCATTTTAATGCCTCATATACGTACTGAGTTTGTGCTTTCAGGAATCCAATATAGCATACTAGTGGAATTTGAAAGATTTCTTTATAATCTATCTTTATTCTAACACTAAAAAAATTTTTTTTGAATTTTTATGTGTATGAGTGTACTGTCTGCATGTAGGTTGGTGCACCCCTGTTGTGCAATGCCGCGGAGCTCAGAAGAGGGCATCGGATTCCCCTGGAACTGGAGTTAAAGCTGGTTCTTAGCCACCATGGGGATGCTGGAATCGAACTCGGGTCCACTGCAAGAGCAGTCGGTGCTCTTAACCTCTGAGTCTCTCCAGCCCTTAACATTTTAAAACTTTAAACAACCATTTTTCTTACGATCCTATGGACTGGTTAGGCCCTCTGCTGCTTTCAGCTAGGTTCATACAAATGGCTGCTGGGAGCTAAAATATTGACTGGGTTGAAAGAATGACAACACAAAGACTGTATGCTAATGTCTGGCAGTAGAGGCCATTTGTACTCATGTGACCTGGTTTACCTCCAGAAGAACTCTCACCTGTAAAAGTTTAGATTGATGCTCTACAAGGTGTGCCAATGAAACAAGGCCAGATCATTCACGACCCCTGGAGACCCTGGCTGGGATCATGCTTGTAGCCTTACTAAGCCCGCACCAACTCTCTGTTGGTCAAAATCAATGCAAGGCCAGCCATACTCAAGGGTGGGGTGACGCACTCCACCTTTTTTTTTCAATTTAATTTTTTGACAGTTTCATACATGCAGATGATATCTTTTGATCAGAATTGACCCCCACAAAATGTTTTATTTACTTTAATCTCCCGTTGAACCCCTCCTTTCCAACTAGCTCTGCTCCTACTTTCATTTTCTTTGTTTTTGTGATCCACTTAGTGTAATTAAGGTTGTTTTCATGAACGTTGTAGAAGGGTATTTACTGGAATTTGGGCAACTTACCAGTGGTGACTAAAAAAATGACCTCCTGTCCCCCAGGAAGCCTTAACTGCCAGTAGCTTCTCAAAGAGAATGAGGATTTCACTGATCCCTTCTGACATCCAATGATGGGTTGTCGATGGCCTTGTAGTGCCAGTCTTATGCAGGTAACCACAGTTTCCGTGGCTTCATGTCTACAATGGCTGTGTCATATCCAGAAGACAGAATTTTACAACAGTGCTCCTAATCCTAGGCACTTAACATTTTTTTCTTCCTTGTTTTTTTAAAATTAATTCTTTGAGAATTTCATACAGTACATTTTGATCACATTCACCCTCCCTTCCCTAATTCCTCCCAGATCCTGGAAGAGGGACAGTCAGCTTTCTTTTAAGGGTATGTGGCCTCTGGTGGAACCCTCTCCAGTGGATGGCCACATAACTTAGAGTATATAGGCGCTCTTATATTTTGCTCCCTCTTCTGCAATGTTTCCTTGGATTTGGGGAAGGTGATATAGATATCTTGTTTAGAGACAGTCTCTCGAGAGTCACTTATTTTGAGCACAGTGACTGTGAATTTGAAGAAAGCAGCTTCACTGATCAAAACTGAGAGCCACTTTTGTCTGTGGGTATAAACATAAATATTTAGAATGCATTTGGACATGTCTATTTAGCCGAACAACTGTAGTAGATCCCCCCTATTGTGTGTGACCCCTTGAGCTATGGACTTTTGACCAGGTTTACAGTACCAGATATGAATTTCCTCCTAGATAGAGGACCTCAACACTAACCATGGCCCCTATAGCTGCCACACCACTATTGCATAGTGGGTCTAAGTTACCTGGCAGGCACGAAATAGCATGCAGGGTTCATGGCAGGGTAAAGACTGTTGATGAATTTTCTTTTCCAACAGTATTATGAACTCTTGCCAGCAGGGAGGAAATTTCTAGTTCAGTTCAAGCTTGATTTCTCTGTGTCTTGCAATCAAAGAGTGTGGTACCTTCAGCAATAGAATCTTATTATCTAGCTATGATGGGCAGCAAAGAGCAATGGAAATAACCTGTACTGTTTTGCAGGCGTCTGGAGCCTTCCTAACCAACAACTCATAAGGAGGTGTCCCACACGTGGCACTGGAATTTTTTTTCAAGTATCACAATGTTTATTGATAGATACAAGTATATAAAATAAGGGCATAAACATGACTTGATTAATTAAGTAGACTTAATTTCAATACTATAATAAGAGACCACTTCAAATTCTCACCTTTTGTTTCACACCCACAAAAACCACTTCAAGAGCATTAACGATCTCTCAAAACTGATCAGTTTTGTGCAAGTAAACCATGTCTCTTTTTTAAAAGACTTGTGTACTCGCCAAGGCTCAAGGATATTGAAATCTAGCACATAAAGCTCATTACTAGAGGTAGAAATACAGGCAATGTACTCTTACGGAAACAATCATCAATTACAGTTAAGAATTATCTGTAACAACCAAATAGATAATCAAATATTGCAGCAACTCAAGTATTGTTGAGCAAAGTGCATTTCTACAGTATTCAGTGTTGCTCTTCAGTTTTCTAACTTAAAACAGCCTATGATAACTGTCAGCAAAGAAGTTCCTTGCAATAGACTGCCTCTGCTTGAGAACTTATGATGTAATTATTGCATGCTGCTAATATACTATCTAAACATTAAAGATACTCCTAAAATATTTGATGGTAGACTATGATTAAGACACTAATTACACTACAAAAAAAAACCTTATGCAGGAGGAAACCCTTACTGACATGCTTCTGCTTTAAATAATGTGCCCCCAAAAGAAGTCCAGTAAGCATACATCCTGTCTTGATCCCCCTGCATTGGCCTCCATGATACTGCCGAGGTAATCCAACAATGGCAGTCCATATTCTGAGGAGGCTGAATTCCCACTAGCTGCTTAGTTCACAAGCTGGGTATCTCAGCAGTCCTCAGTCCACACTGGAAGACTAAAAAGTAAGAAAGCTGTATCTCATGTCCTTGAAGAGTGCCAAAAGCAGTGGCATCTACAGAGCATATGCACCTGCCTGTAAGAATTGTAGACAGGACAAATGACAGTGCTCTCTTTTTTTCTTTTTGTCTTTTTACTAAGATCTCAAGTTTTGTGTTTGCATTATAGTTTCTCTGGTCTTATTGATTATTTATTTCTGGTTGTAATTTCCTTGCTTAAGGCCACACAGTTAGCCCAGATTAACCAAGGTTTTGTTTTGTTGAGGTCAGTTGAGGATCTGGTCCTCAGGGGTTTATTTATTAACCTTTAACTTGCAGTAGCGGCAGCATCTAGTTATTCAGAGGACTTCCTTTCAAACTCCCTTCTATATTTTTAATTATATTTTTAGTTAACTTATAAAGTAGTTGGTTTTCATAAGGTTTTTATCATACATTCTTAGTTTTGGTGAACCCTCCCTCTCCTTGTATGTTCCCATTGTCTGCCCCATCCCAATGTAACCCTTTCCCCTTTCTACTGTCATATCATATGTGTTTTACAAGCCCTTCTTTAAGGTGTGCTCTCCTCTCTCCTGGTTCCTTTTTTGGTATTTTTTAGTCCCAGCTGGCCTGGAGCATGTTATGTAGACCAGGCTGAACTTGAACTCAGAGATCTGCCTGCCTCTACCTCCCGAGTGCTGGGATTAAAGGTGTGAACCACCACACTCCTTTCTTTTGAACTTGTTTTCCAGTCATTCCCAATCACATGTGGAAATACATTTTGTACGAATATGCAATTATAACTAAAAATTAGCACTCCATTTTGTCAACACTTACGGAAATGGTTTGAGCGTTTAAAATTTTCTATCGCTCTTGCCTTTTGTCATCATGAATGTCCTAGCTGAAATCAAGAGGATGTGGTTAGAGTAATAGACCTAGGAGACAGGCTGAGGCGAGTGAAGCTTTGCATACTAACCCTAAAAATGTATTTCCATAAATATTGCTTTCAGGGAATTGAATAGTTGAAAACTTTGGTATGGTACTGGATGTGAAACTATCTATTGCCTAGCTGTGAGAAATAGTATACAGAGAATTGGAACAGATGGTGGAAGAGTAGGAAAGCACACAGCCAGAGACGGGCATCCCGGCACTCAAGACGCTGAGATGAAGCCTGTGAACCCAGGACTTGAGATTCTAAGATGGAGCTGGTGATCCCGGCACTCAGGATGCTGAGATGAAGCCTGGGAACCCAGGCCTCGAGATTCTAAGATGGAGCTGGTGATCCCAGCCTCAGGACGCTGAGATGGAGCTGGTGATCCCAGAACTTTTGGGAGAAAAAAAATTTAGAGGGAACAAAAGCAACAAAAAGACTTGCTCAAAGAACTTACCCAAACAGTAAACTTCTACATCAAAAAAAGTTAAAAAAAAAGACTCTAGAAAAAGATACAAGACAGGACTTAACATGTAAAGCAGAATGCATGAGTAGGGGACATGGATGGGGGAAGGGCATAAACCTAATTAAGAAATAGTGTATGAAATGCACAAAAGCTCAATAAAAAATTAAGGAAAAAAAAAGAAAAAAGGAAAGCATACAGTCATTTTCATAGGAATACAAATTTGGCACAGTTGTAAATTTAGATATTATGAATCCATGTCAGAAATAACATAATTTTGTATAATTATAGAACAAGGCAGTTCCATTTTTCAAAAAATAATTCTAAGAAATAATTAAAATATTCTGGATCATTATTATTGAAAAAGTTATTTCATTTAGATTTGAATTCTTGCCATGCTCTGAAGCTTCCTCAACTGGTGGTGCTATTCTGAGAGATGCTGGAACTGTAGGAGGCAGGGCCTAGTGAAGTATGCAGGCCACCTGAAAGCTGCATCTAGTCTCATCTCCCGTTTCCCATCTTCCAGGAGGTGAGTAGGCACTGGGATAGTGTTCTTGCCCTCATAATGCTGAGCATCACTACAGACAGAATCAACTACTCTGAACTAAAAACTCTGAAATTACACGCCAAATGAACTTTTCCTGCCTTAAATTGTTTGTATCAGATGTCTTCTCAAAGGCATACAGAATCTAACCCACATGACAATGATGGAAATATTTTAAATTAACATACTGTCTAAAAAAAAACAAGAGAAATTTCTCTTTGCAAGTCTGGAGGTTAACTCCTTTGGCAATGAGACAACTTTTTGCCATGAATTTGGACGTGTCTGCTAAATCTGTGATGTGAGCAGAATGAACAGAAGCCAATTGTTTGTAATACAGACAAAACCTGCGGAAATCAACTAAATAACTTCATTTAGAACTTGAGAAGCCAAAATGTGAATACTGAGAAACATTCTGTCTATGTTCAAATATTACGGATTTGTAATTGATGGTCAAAATGATAACTCGTGGGCTGGTGAGATGGCTCCCTAAGTAGAGGCACTTGCCACAAAGCCTGACAACCTGAGTTCATTCCCCAAGACCCAGTGCCTACAAGTTGTCCTTTGACCTCCATACAGGCTCTCTGACACCCCTGTACACCCACCAATATATAAACAAACAAACAAATAAATAAATATTTCAAAAATTATGACTCCCCAGAATTTGTTTATTCAAAGTGTTTTAAAAATTACTTCACTCTTTTTTTTTTTCTTTTTGGTATTTTCAAGACAGGGTTGCCTGTAGCCCCTGCTGTCCTGGAACTCACTCTGTAGACCAGGCTGGCCTTGAACTCACAAAGATCTGCCTGCTTCTGCCTCCCCGAGTGCTAGGATTAAAGGCATGAGCCACCACACCCGGCTACTTCACTCTTTTAATCCCTGGTTCAAGCTTTCTTGGCAGGTTGGCCAGTTCTGTGTGCTAATTTCCCTGTTGAGTCTTTTGTCAATTGAACTATACCTAAATGCAGGCTATTTTTTTTTAAACCATGTAAAGAAATTTTAATAGCAATCAAAAAGTTTCCCACAAGTAACAACAACAGCAAAAAAACCAGGTGTACATTGCTTCACTGGTAAATTCTCCCAACATTTGAAAAATAAAATTAACACTAATCCTTTGAAGTGTTCAAATCCGTGGAAGAGGAGCGGACACATTCCCATTCATTCTCTTGGGCCTTTACTGCCCTTATTCAAAACTAAACAAAGACATGGCAAGAAAATCCAAAGTAATAGCTGTTGGAAAGAGACATCCCTAAACATTCAAAAAATATGAGAAAGGATTCCTTGAGCATGGAGCTTCTTTCACAGTAGACCAAATCCTCTTCTCAGTTTTGGTCTCTCTCCCTACACTGCTTTAAGCAATTTAAATTCTACTCATAAAACAGACATGATCAAAGTAATTATAAATATCCCTCAAACCCACTAATCTCCTATTACCTACCAAAACAAACAACAATTCGAGCCAATATTTCACTTTACTGTGTCTATTGAGATTGAAATGCAGGCTATTTATATAAAAGCTCAGGGCAAGTTCTTAAAGTACAGCAATCTCAGCCTTCATGGGATGTGCATGAGGTGTGCTCAAGCTGCACTTGTTACAGCAAGTAGCACCAAATCTATTTTATTTTCCCAAGTTAAATGAAAACTGACTTAAGCCTAGGGATGCCATATTGGAAAGAATTTCTACAATACACACTTTGTGGAGTGGGGCTCAGTCCTCGTGCTTGGAAAGTGTTGTGAGGTTTTTCCTGTTAACAAGAGGCTTCACCTTCACTTCTCTATGGGAAATAACTTCAGGTGTCAAGGTTTGTTGCCTTGTGGGCACTGGCTCTTGCTACCACAAATTGTTCCACTTAATGATTCCAGCCCACAGGGAAGTCACCTTCAACCAACTTTTGTCTCATCATCCTAAGCTTCCACAGGAGTCCACATGTGTGGGTGGCAGTTAACTCTCTTGGGTTTTCTTTTTTTTTTTTTTTCTTTTTTTGGGGGGGGTCTTTTTGAGACAGGGTCTCCCTGCAGCCCCAGCTGTCCTGGAACTCACTCTGTAGACCAGGCTGGCCTTGAACTCACAAAGATCCACCTGCCTATGCCTCCCAGTGCTAGGATTAAAGGCGTGCACTAGCACGCCTGGCTGGGTTTGCTGGATATCACATAGGTGCCCACAAAACTGAATTCTTCAGTTAAAGATGCTTTCTGGATCTGATTAAAGGATCAGACTATCACAGGTTTCAACAGTTGTCTCTCTTTCCATTCTCAGACATTCAAGGTGCTGGGAATAGGCATGGCCAGCCCCCTCCCCAACTCTTAGGTCACAGTCTGCTCATCAGAAAACAGTGGCTTCTGGGGAACACCTCGATTACTATCAATAGGGATACTTTCTCTGCTTCCCTGATTTGTTCCTCCACCCAGGATAATCCTAAGAAACCTCTGGCCTCTATCTTGCTAAAGCAAGAAATGTATGGCCTAACCACATCCAATAGCAACATGATACCAAAAATTGGATGGTTGGGTGCTTCTCCATTTCTGAAAATACCTATTGTTCTATAAAACTATTTATACGTTCCCATAGATATTGAAGTGGGTAGAATTTTTAGCTTGGATCTATACTGTTGCATTCTTCAGATAAAGTCAAGAGCAGGAAATTGATACAGTTATGGGAGTGTTCAATGTCTGTGCTGCTTATTGTGATGGCTAAGGGTCACCTGTGGCCACTGAGCTCACAAAAAGCAACAGAGACAATTAAATTTAATTTTACTTGATTTAAGAAGTTTATATTTAGCAAAAATGACTGCGCTTCTGCATTGGACACACAGATATTCTTAATTATTCCTTATGTAGAAATTTGCTAACCTCATTTGTGGATGCTAGCACCAATTACCTAGTTGTAAGTATTTCTTGTGCAGGGCTGCTTGAGCTTTTGTCCGAGAATTTGGGAGTGATGCATATTGGAAGGAATAACAACAACAACAACAACAACAACAACAACAACAACAACAACAGAAAAGACTTCGTCAAAGAATTGACTGAAACGATGAACTTCTGCTCGAAACAGTGAACTTCTGCTTTGAGAATTTTGAGAGAGACTGAGAAAAAGATGAAAAACATGTTTGGCAGAATGCAGGAGCTCTGGTGGGGTGGGAGGTAGGGAGGGGATAATGGGTCTAGATTTGATTTGTAATGTAATCTTATATAAAATGCACAGAGCTTCAATAAAACATTGGTGAAAAAAAAGAAATTTGCTAAAACTCATTTTCAGAGCGAGCGAATCTTTTTTCCAAACTCTGAGCTTGAATGTAAATTCAATATACTCTTCTTTATAAAAAAGCAAAATAAAACAAACATGGCAGCTGGTATTTAAAAATAAACCTGGAAAATATGTGTTTTTGTCCTTTTATCAAAACAAAAGTTTGTTATAAAGTTAAGATTCAGATATTTTTGCAGGGTGAGTCTTTCCCTCTTCACAGGATGCCTTTGTAAGTTAAACATTTGCAGCTGTAGCATAAATAATTCCCATCCAAAATTAACACACACTAAAGGGAGTGCAGGAGAGTCCCCACCACTCCAGCCATCTTTAGCCTGTCTTTCTGTCAACATGTCCTTTCTCAACAAACCGGCCTATGAATCAATTCATTTAGGATTTCTTTATTTTCCCCTGCTTCTTAAAAATAAGACCCTACTGTGTAGAAACATTGAAAACTAAAATTAAATGTGAACTCATGCTATTACTTAGACAAGCATTTTTGAAATCATGATTCCAACTGAAATAAGACTAAACTTAGTTAACAAACTTGAGTTTATATTCCACCCCTAAATTAAATATATATGAAGCTCAATTGTCCTAGTAGGAGATATTTTGACTTACCACATAGCCACAGATCTGCCCACAATTATTTTTAGAAACATTTTCATATTGGATGGTTGCATTTTCTATTGCAGTGACTCTGATACTTGCTGAACCCCAATGCACTAAAATATTTTTTCTCTAGTGTTTGACCATTTATTAACTCATGGACAAATAAAAACAAGTGATTTGAACAGAGCAAAACCCCCAGCATCTTATTTTCATTCTTAATAAAATTTCAATTTTAGTCATTGCACTTTAGCTCAAAGCTTTGATGGTATTTTGTGTTCTTTTTTTTTTACCAGTCTGAGAATTTCATACACGCTCTTAGACATAATTCTACTATTTAAATACTTTGGAGTATTTAAAAAGTGAATCTGTAAGGAAAATGATTCAGTTTGATTTTGTGATTAAAAAAAGCAGAATACTTTGACTTCTAAAAATAATGTGTATTTATGAAATTTAGTTTAAGCAGCCTATATCAACAAGATTTTTAATATATGATTGGCACGCTTGAGTCTTCAACAAAAATTATTGAAAAGTTGCAAAACTATTTAAACAGAATTATATCTCAAATTTAGTTACAGATTTGCATATCAAAGTGTTTTCTATTTACATGAAAAATTATAGCCGATCAAAAAATATATTTTCTCCTCAATTTTCTAATATAGTGGCCTGAGAGATGCACCGTGACTCTGTTGAAAGGTTATTCAAGGTTTCAAAACCTGTACAAGTCTCTTACAAGTCCATATATGCTCTACTCTAGTATCCTGCAAAGCCACCCTTGCTTTGAAGCTAGATACGGAAAAAAGAGAGTCATATATCAGAAATGTATCAATGTGACAGTGAGTAGCAAATGCCAGCAAATTTATGCCATCACCTTATGAATTTTCTTCTGTGGGTCCTAACATTAAAAAGAATGACCTAATGGAAGAAGTATCCTTTTACTAAATGGTAGTAAAAATGAACCAGTGGTTTGCTCTGAGCTCAAACAGGGATTGATTAAATATCTTTTTTTTAATTTTTTTATTAATTTTATTTATTTCTGTATGTGTATGAATGTACTGTCTGCATGCAAGTTTGTGCACCCGTGTCGTGCAATGCTGTGGAAGTCAGAAGAGGGTCTCGGATTCCCCTGGAACTGGAGTTCTCCTGGAATTGGAGTTTCAGTCGGTTCTCGGCTGCCATGTGGGTGCTGGAGATCGAACCCGGTTCCTCTGCAAGAGCGGTCGGCGCTCTTAACTGCTAGGCCATCTCTCCAGCCCTGATTAAATATCTTAACAGCACAGTATAGCTAGGGACAAATGTGCACAGACCTCTCATTGTACTATTTATTTCTATTGTACGTAGCATAGCGGGAACTGTGCCTTTAAACATTCTTAGACACTGTGATGAATTATTTGGAATCAATATAGACATTCTACTGAGTATGTCCCCTGTCTTTATCAAACAATTGAGAAAAGTAAAAGAACTCAAATCACAGCCAGGACCTAGCCTAAGAAGAGAAATAAACTTCCTACATGAAGTAATAAGAGGTAAAAGCAATTCTGTGAGAATTAATACAATCCATGTTCCTCAAGTATTTAAACTATCCTTTAGGCTTTATTTACATACACCTACTCTCCATCTCTCAGGTAAGGGTATTTAGCGTCTTTGGAAATTGGGCTGTTATGCAGCCCATGCTGACAGTACCTGGCATCTGGCATAAATCCAGGATGTTGCTTTCTTCCCTACATAGAAAGTCCCACTGGCTATCTTGTCCCAGACTTTCCCTTGCAACTAAGCCAAACTACTTAAGATTTTTTTTTCTTGAATCAAAGGAATGAATATAGAAAGAAATGAGTTTCTACTGCTATAGAGCAAGAATATCCTATATTTAGCAATTTCAAGCACTAATATTTCTTGACTTCTAGTTTTTAAGAGTTGGGAAGACTATAGTCAAGGTACTGGGCTGTGACTATCCAAAGGCTTGACTAGGACTCCAGGATCAGCTTCCAAGATGCCACTCTCACATGTGTTTCTGGGAAAGAATCTGGTCTTTCCTGGATTTTGATAGTAAAGCAAAATAATAAAAACAAGATAAAATAAAACTTTGGTTCATGAGCCTCCTCACCACAGGACAGTGTATTTGTATGGAACAAATGGTCCACAACAGGAAGTCAGAAGGTACAATGTCATTTATAACCTGCTCTGGAAAATCACATTGCCATTTCTCAGCATCATATTAGTCACACCTCTTCAGCATGAAAGGAGACTGATCACACAGGGTCAGGAACACTAGCAGGTGGGAATCTTTGGCTCTCTGGGAGTCTGTCTACCTCAGAAAACTTATTAGAACTTCAAATAAAGTTACATACACAGGTCTACAGTAATTCTTAGTTTGAAAGTAAGTTATAATCTGTGTTGGCTGCACAGCTATGATTCCCTCTATCCCTGTCACTGTCTTGGTTGTGAACTTTTTTTTTCTCCATCATTTATATGTTTCTATGTGAAATGGCCATGTTGCCACTCAACATCTTCCTTCATGGACTTTCATATGGTACAGCTCCAATTCTCTCCATCACTAATGATGTATTATGGCTAAATCCTAGATATTTTCTTATTTATTTATTTTTGTATGTGTATGAATGTACTGTCTGCATATAGGTTTGTGCACCCGTGTCGTGCAATGCTGCGGAGGTCAGAAGAGGGTGTCGGATTCCCCTGGAACTGGAGTTCTCTTGGAATTGGAGTTACAGACGGTTCTCAGCCACCATGTAGGTGCTGGGGATCGAACCCGGGTCCTCTGCAAGAGCAGTCGGTGCTCTTAGCTGCTAGGCTATCTCTCCAGCCTCAATCCTAGATATTTTCTAGTGAAACATAATTTTGGTCATGTGATGAATACAATACCTGCTTCTAATTACTAGGTATTAATATGCCACTATGTTGATACCATTCATTAAAAAGAAGAGTTACTTTACAGAATGCCATGAAGATGGACTGTGGAATTAGGGCACCTATGCTTAAATGCTCTCTCTAGTAATATACTTGCTGGTTCTTTGCAAGTTTCTTACATTCTTTTGCCATATCTGTATAATGTGAGTAAATAAGAGAAACATGTGGTAAGGTCTGGTCAAGACTCCTGTACCCCAACCTCAAGTCCATCCAATGACATAATTAGAAACAACACAGAAGTGTACTCCTATAGAAAAAGAAGAGTTTTCTTCATTGGTGATAAAGTAGGTCCTGAAGGGCTGGCAAGAATTAACATAATTTCTGAAGTTAAAATAATTAAAGTTATTTAGTCTGCAATTCTTGAACTCTGATCTTGTAGATTTTCATTTCGTTCAAGCTGGGTATTTGTACCAGCAAGAACTCCCCTAAGTCTAAGTCCATTCATTTATTTTGTGTGACTGGTGATTTGATTCCTATTTAACTTTATAGATAGAAACTTGTTTGTCAACTGTTGATGATTCATGGATCAAGGATTCTTTTAGATGCTATAATACACCTGGGGTTAAGGACATAGAATCTGTAGCAACAGTGTATTCCAACCTAGAGGTTTATTTTGGCAGCGTGTTAATCCTAAATAATAGGGGGGCAAAGACCCACCATGGGTGGTGGACAATGGCAAGGGTCTCAAATACCACTGAGGCACACGGAAACAAAGAATAAACTCTGGGGCCTGGAGAGATGGCTCCTCAGTTAAAAGCACCAGCTGGTCTTACTGGGGACCCAGGTTCAATTCCCAGCATACACACAGCAGCTAAGAACCATATGTAACTCCAATGCCCTCTTCTGACCTCTGTGGGCATTGCATAAGATGCATTACGTACAGACAGACAATTCACTCAAGTACATAAAATAAAAACTAGTATAAATGAATAAAAATATTTTAAAAGAATAAACTCTGTAAGTTACAGGCATTTGGGAAACAAAGAGGGAAATATTAAGGAGCAAGACACAAGCAGAATGAAAAAATACTTAAAGATACTAAACTTATGTGCACTTGGAATTAAACCAGAGGACAGAGAACTAGGTAACAAAATCCCAAATTCAGAAGTGTCATTGCTAAATGAAGAGTAAGTGATAAGCCAGAAAGCAAATGGGTAGTTCATGATTTAACATAGAGGGAGCGTAGCCCATAGCGTGAGAAAAGCAACTGGTTTTGCCAATTACCAGGTGAGGGGTCCTGGTTCGGGTCCTCTGCTGTTCCAAGTGATGGTGATACTTCCCCTAAGGGAGTAGGAAGTATTTACAGAATAGGATAGCTGGAGAGCTGCACCAAGGGATTTGATTTTATTACCCCTAGTGCCACCATCTGTCCTTATCTCTTCACCTTGGTGTCCTCTGGCTCTGGACTCCTTTTTCATTTCTACTAAACATCATTGCCTCAGTCCAGCTCCTGACCTTTCTAGAGTTTCTTAGGTATGACATCATGCTATTATTCCTGTCATCATGGGGGATTCTGAAAACATTTACTAACAAACTCCACAGATGGATCATGAGATCAACAATAACAAGGTCCATCCCTCAAGGTCTAAATGTTACTCCTGGAAGTATGTAAAGAATTTACCTTTCCTTGTTTTTAAAACAACAAGAAAATTAGAATATGGACTGGGTTCTAAATAATCCTAGCTAATAATGACTAATTTTCCCATGTGAGACCATGGCATTGTGGCTATAGCAGAAAATGTTATTGTTGTTTCAGGTTTTAGAAGCTAGACTTGATATCTGGATGGAATCTCTCCAGAGGACCCTTGTTTATAATTACCTTCGTTTGCAAATTATTTCTCATGTAGCTGACAGAATGTATTTGACACCTTTCCACTAGGTGCAATTTATTTGCTGTTCTCATCTTGCTTTGCCTCACCCACTCACTCTGGAACTCTTATCACTCTGACATTGTTTTCCAACGATAGCCTGGTCTTGCCCCTTGCACTGAAAATGGGTGTTTGTATTATTTCACAATGCGTTTTCTTTCCGCCTATAACCGAAAGTTTTCTTCTGGCTGAGTCACATGAGTTTTCCCAGTAGATATCCCAGTAGCTTTATAGTTCTCTCTCTCTCTCTCTCTCTCTCTCTCTCTCTCTCTCTCTCTCTCTCTCTCTCCTCTCTATCTCTCAACTCTCTATTTCTCTCTCTCTCTGTCTCTCTCTCTCTGTCTCTCTGTCTCTCTCTCTCTCTCTCTCTCTCTCTCTGTGTGTGCTAGATTTATAACAAATATTAGATCTTAACATTGGTGGACATACTCCCTTCTCTAAATGCCATCTGAAGCATGCCAGCTCTTCTTTGCCCATCTGAAAGTCTATGTCCCTCTTTGGGTCACCTGTCGTAAACTGAGTCTCAAGCAAAGAGAAAACCTCATCCATTTTCAGAAATCCAGGAAATGGTTTATATTTGACCCTAATTGAATTTGATTGCATCTATTTACTAAGTTAACTTGATCTATATATTTTAATATATATTTCCAGTTTTCTTTTTGTCTTTTTGAGACAAGACCTCCTTGTAGCCCCATCTGATCTGGAACTCATTGTGTAGATCAATCTGGGCTGGATCTCACAGAAATTCACTTGCCTCTGCCTCACCAGTACTGGGAATTAAAGGTTTGTACCACCACACCTGGTCCTGGAAGGAATTTTTTAAATATAAAAACTCGTCTTTATCTTCAAAGAGCTTTAAGTTTTATTTCTTATCTAAAGGATATATCCTATATCTAACTTATGAGAAACGTGCTAAATACAATGACAAACACACTTATCCTGGTTCAAAATGTCTGACTCACTCACATCTGTTTAGAAACATCCGTCGTGTCACTCTAGACATCCACCTTTATTGTCTGCCCTTTTGTATTATGCCATACAAATTGTGCTATCACTTTATCAAAGTGTTTCATTGTATTTTGCTATATAATATAAAGTACTTCCTAGAATGTATGGCTTGGTAAACTTTTGATGTCACAGAATTTAACCTCCCCAATTTTTACATAAATATTCATATAAGGAATTGTCTAAATCAATCACACACATGGAGAGTTGAAAATTCTTGTTATTACATTGTTTCAGGGCTGAGAACTAAATTCTTTAAACTATGGCACCTTGGCATGCTGAGAACTTTGAACTGAAAACTGGAAGGGCTGAGAAGCAGCGTTTCTGACATTCTGCTGCCCTGCTGTCTCCTGCCACTTCCTTCAAATTAACTAATAGAAATATGAATTTTTGTTCACCAAGTCAGGTTATAGAGACCTGAATGCATCTCCCCCTAGAAACATCATGTTCTTCCTTCTTCATTCAAGAAAGGTCTTGTTCTAGACTCAATCCAAAACCAGTAGATGGTACCCTGTCCAATCAAATTTCTACATGATTGCCCAGTCCTTATTGAACCTAACCTAAAATAGTAGTTTCCCCTGGGTCTTTTATCTCTTATTTCTGAAGGATCCTGAATCACATACAACACAGACTGAATACATTGGTCATACTTTTCTCTTGTTGTCCAGGAGTTTCTTCTGTCACCCTCATGATAGGTGACAAAGAAGTATACTACCTCTTTCTGTCTGTACAAGAGTGAACTCAGGAAACATGCAATACTGTGGAGTAAGAAATGACATGAGTAGGGTTTTGTGACATTCATATTGACAATTTGGCCAGAGAGAATTTTAACCAGTGCTATTGGGTTTACTCAATTCCTAGACCCCACTTAACATTATATTCTGGGCCTGTTGTTGCATTGGAGCTCCTGGTACAGGATAAACTGAATTACAAGCAGAGAGAAAAACTTAGCCATCTTTAGAAACCTAGGAAATGGCTTGTATTCTACCATAATTGAGTTTGATTATAAGTATTTACTAAGCTAATTTGGTATGTCATCTTTTACTATGTATTTCTGGAAGGGATTTTTTAAATGTAAGAAACAGTCTTTATCCTTTGTAAAAATCCATACATATAATTATGGTAAAAAGGGGAGAGAGTAAAAGTCTAAAGAGAGCCCCAGATGTTCCCAAGGGAAGTTGAAGAAAGGAGACATTGGGAAAGGTTCATACAAAGGGGAAAATGAGGCTGCATTAGCATGATTCTGCACCACTAAATTAAGTGTAGCAGTAGACAGGGGATGGCCAATGTATAAGGGGCCAAAAGGTACTTTAAGGTCTGTGGATCACATTCAGTTTCTATGTCCTCTCTATCTTTCTACTACTACACCTTTAAACATGTAGAACACATTCCTAGCTAATAGGCTGCACCAACCCGTCTGTAGATAAAATCTCATAGGATATTGTATACTCATCTCTGTTCTAGGTAGTATGATCAACAGCATGAGTATAAGAAGCTATAATCTCCTTCCAGTTGGAGGTAATAGAAGCTTTGGGAGAGAGTGTGGAGATAGAATTGGAAGCAGGGGGCTGGAGAGATGGCCTAGCAGTTAAGAGCGCCGACCGCTCTTGCAGAGGACCCGGGTTCGATCCCCAGCACCCACATGGCAGCCGAGAGCCATCTGGGACTCCAATTCCAGGAGAACTCCAGTTCCAGGGGAATCCGAGACCCTCTTCTGACCTCCGTGGCATTGCATGACACGGGTGCACAGACTTGCATGCAGACAGTACATTCATACACATACAGAAATAAATAAAATTAATAAAAAAAAAAGTCTGCTACTCAGAACTTGTATGAGTTCATCAGAAAATAGAAGAAGGCTCCCAGGCAAGGAAACAGGACAGAGCATACATTTAGGAAGATTAATCTGAGGAGATTACTTTGCAGAACTTGGAATTATGTGCAATATGGGAGCAATACATAAGGGGAAAGTGACTTTAAATTACCGTTATTGTTAAGACAACTGAAAGATGAACACAGAAGAGAGGGACTGGATACTTTTTTATTAAGAGAAGTGCAAAAGACAGGCATGGTAACACATGCTTGTAATCCCAGCATTCAGGAGGTATACCTGGATGACATTTTTGGAATTAATTCATGAAGGTAAAAACTTAGCTCCTCTTTTGTAATATTGCAAAAAAAAAAAAAAAAGAATGAATAATAATCAAGTCCCCACACAAAGTCTGTTATCTCCAAAGGGTAATCTAATAATTGAACCTTTCTCCTGGTTGGGGCTCAGAAAATGCTACTAAGCAGCATAGTCTTTTGGCATGCTGAACTCAAGGGGAATCAAGGTCTTTCTTATCTCTCCAACAATTTACTGGGAAACTGGCACTTGGAAGCTTCTTATGCTGAAATTTATTGGCTTCTCACTTAAGTTTATAAGATAGCTAAAAGCAGGACTGCAGCCTGACATCTGTGCCTCTGTTTAATGTCCTGCCATCTTCTTTACTTTGCCTGAAGGGACAGAGATAAGTCATTGTCATTAACCTCTTCTCTTCAGTCATCTCCTATTACTGGAACAGCAGACTTTGGCAGGGAAAGTCATCCTTCAGAAGGGGAAATTTATCCCTAAAGGCAGAGCTGCACCCAGGAGAAGTGATCACCTTGTAGGAATCATATTGATGCTCTGTCAAGTGATGACAGAATAGAATTTCTTTGGACCACTTTGCAGAACCAGAACTGAGACAGTGATCCAGGAGAATACCCCATGAACAGAACAACTTAATTATGTATGTCTTGTTCCCTGCCCAGTTCTTCCTCTATTTAAAATTAAACTTAGGTCAATACTCTGAAGAAGCACTTGACTTTACCTTATCTACTCCTTTCCCAATGTGACACATTGAACAAATCTCATGTCTCTGCTTTTTACCATTACTTTTCTCTTTAATTGGCATATGAGGGTGGGTGGATCATCCTGGTCTGTTAGGGCTGATGGAGACTTTGCTGTAAAAGCTCCAGTAAGGACTTCAAGCCATCTCTTGTCCTATTTTTTTTATTTTGAATTTATATATATATATATATGTATATATATATATATATATATATATATATATATATTTTATA
>VZQC01005585.1:2132021-2150441 GCA_009823505.1 Rhizomys pruinosus
TTTGATTTGCTCGTTATAATCTTGCACTTCTTACGTATGTTCACAATTGTTACTTTTACTATCTGTTGTCCGCGGCCCTCTGGGCACATCCCTACGGGGGATCCATGCTGTAGGAATCTGCCACCGGGTCGGTAGATAGGGTAGTTCTAGTTTCGTTAGGTTTTAGATAGGTAGATTCGTAGTTATAGGGGGTAGGCTTTGTAGAGTTTTGTGTGGGATTATCTGCACCTTTCCCATGTTATTGTTCTCTTCTGTTTGTCCCTGGCATATGGGCTTCCTCCTTGCCTGTATTCCAATGTGAATCCCTAGCCAGTCTTCACTGTGTTTAGGCTTGCTTTGGCTTTACCTCCTTCAGAGTCGTTCTTATTACTGGTTTGTTTGATTGTTTTGTTTTCTCCATTATTATTCCTTGCTTATTGGAGTGTTGATTCTCTAAGCTTTAGCTTTCTATTGGAAGTCCAACTCACTCTCCCTTTCTGTCTCTGAATGGTTCTCCAAAGTCACCTTGGAACTCACTTTCCTTTGGTAATCCCAGTTGTTTAGGGGGGTGCCCATGTAGGTTGTACTCAGGTGGTCTGCTTGAGCGATCGTGGGATCATCAAAGACTCACAACAAAACCCACCTTTTATACCACCTCGGGAAGATCGTACAGAGTACACACCAGAGCTAATCGGGCCAAAGATAGAATGAAAAAAGAATGAATCCCATGAAACAATCTGCCTGGCTGAAGCTCCCAGCTCTTACGAGATCCCAGATCCATCCTATTTTCAATACAACCTGAAGGATAGAGTTCTTGCTGAAGTTATTTTATTCCACTAAAGACTGGATCCTCCTGAAGACTAAGTCATAGACAGAAAGACAAGAATTGCTGCCAGAGTCAGAGCCTAGACAAACTCTGCTCCATGCCTTGTCTATGTTTCTCATCTGTTCAGCTCCCCTAGAAGTCAAAATTGCCTGCAGCCCCACACTTACTGGAGAGGGAATCACAATGAGGGAGGGGGATCCCAAATTATGAAGAGGACTTGTTTAATAAATATTTAGTATTAGTAGTGTGTGTTTGTGTGGGTTGTGTGTGAGCGAGAGAGAGAGAGAGAGAGAGAGAGAGAGAGAGAGAGAGAGAACCTTTGCAAAGGTCAGAGCTCAGGTCCTCTGCAAGAGCGGTATGTCTTCAAAAATGCTGAGACATCTCTCTAGCCCATAAAGAGGATTTTTAATGTTCAACCATGAGGCCTTTCTTTGAGTGTCACATTCTGTGATTACCATGTGTGTTCATGTTACTGCATGTATTAGGCCTTTTGCCTGAGCTACTTACTATCAGTCTGTTTTATAGATTCAAACTATTTAGCCTTCAAAGGATGGTAATAGTTTGAAAGAGAAGTGTCCCCCATATGGTCAAGTATTTAAACACTTGACGAGTTGGTGGTGCTGTTTGGGAGAGTCATGGAACCATCAAGAGGTGAAGGCCTTACTGGAGGAAGCACGTCATGGGGAGAAGGCTTTGAGAGTCCTTAGACTTGCCCTACTTCCCACTGGCCTCTCTTTACTTCCTGTTGCTATCGGAGATGTGAGGTCTCAGCTTTTGTCTACTGCCTGCTGCAATGGCTCCTTAGCATGGTGAATTCTTAATCCTCTGGAACCATAAGCTCAAATAAACTCTTCTTTTTTTTTTTTTTTTTGTATATTCAAGACAAGGTCTCCCTGTAGCCCCAGCTGTCCTGGAACTCACTTTGTAGACCAGGCTGGCCTTCAGCTCACAAAGATCTGCCTGCCTCTACCAACCAAGTACTAGGATTAAAGGCGTGCACCACCACGCCTGGCAGACTCTTCCTTCTATAAGTTGCCTTGGCTGCAGTGTTTTATCACAGAAATGAAAAGTACCTAGTACATAGCCATCATGGTATCCCCTCTAGAGAAAATATAAACTGTCGATGCTGTCCTGTCACCTATGGTGAACACTGGCGGTACTCCTTTATACAACTACAAATTTGGCATTAACAAGACAGTTCCCCAAGCAGAATGCTCTCTCTCTATATATATTAGTAGCAGAAAGAAGTTCATGGGACAAGTCCAAAAGCAACATAAGTGGAAATGGTTATACTGAAATGATAAATGGAAACTAGGAAGTAATATGAACATTTGGTATATATTTAAGACTATTTTCACAGCAAAAATGGACTGGATTATTTTTTTATCAACATGTTTGTGTAAGTAAATCTCTTCAACTGGACTTGGGGTCCCTGGTTTGTACAAAAACTAGACTCAGATGTTACCTAATTGGGTTCATATGGCTACTCCTTATGTTTATGGCCTATGTGTACTTACTGGTAAAATAAAGAAAAATTTAAAAAAATACTATTCTAGGAACTAGAAATGATAAGTTTTACATTTTCTAGAAGATTCTGCATGGTTATTGGCTGTTTGACTTAAATCATCCTCTTGTGCAAAGGATTTGAAATATTTTCATAGGCAACCCCCCACTCCCCCCACTCAAGTGAACTGAGTAACTTTGAACTTCCTTTAGTGAAAACAGCTTCTTTTCATACATCAAAAAATATCATAACTTTAAATACATTTTTTCAAAAAATAAATAAATAAATAAATGTATTTACATTTTTTCACTTAGCTTATTTAGCTAAAAATGGCAAACTTAAGAAAACAAACATGTTTTTCCTGCCACTGTATGCAGCTTGTGAATTTGTGGCAATACTAAAAACTTATTCCAAGTACAGAACTCTCAGAAATTGATGCCACCTTAAGGAAATAATATTACATTCAGTGTTTAAGACACTGCAGATTATATGCAATGACTGATGGGGAAACTTTGCTCTTATAACCTAGAGGGCAAGAATTTCCAGGATCTTCCCAACTCATTTTCTATCTCTCTCTTTCTCTCTCTCTAATCAAGAAATTCATTATAAACTAGCCCATTCATTATTCTCTATTTAATACACTTGACAATAAATTACATGAAAATGTACTATAAAAACAATTGCTTTCATCACCATTAACCAAGTATTAAAAAGAAAAATGACAAAAATCATTCATCATTTTATTAACTCTAAAACAACATTTCTAATGAGTCCTTTGTCAGGTTAAACATAGAAAAGCATTTCCCTCTCTATTTTCTAGTGAATTAGGCAGGACTTGAATAAAAAGATAGATGCTCCCGTTACGACAAACTACAGCATTCCCTATGGAATAAGGATGTGGTTCTGCATCTGCGAGGATAATTAAACCTTTTGTCACACTGTTCCTTCTCATATCCTTTCAAAAAGATTTAATTGAACCTGGTATCCTGTCTAGCTTTCTGACACAAAACTCACTGTTTATTCCTTTTTTTTTTTTTAATTTTTTTTTATTAATTTTTTTTTTATTTATTTCTGTATGTGTATGAATGTACTGTCTGCATGCAAGTCTGTGCACCCGTGTCGTGCAACGCCGTGGAGGCCAGAAGAGGGTCTCGGATTCCCCTGGAACTGGAGTTCTCCTGGAATTGGAGCTTCAGACGGTTCTCAGCCGCCATGTGGGTGCTGGGGATCGAACCCGGGTCCTCTGTAAGAGCGGTCGGCGCTCTTAACCGCTAGGCCATCTCTCCAGCCCCTGTTTATTCCTTTTTGAGTAATTGTAAGGAAACTAGTGTATCCTTTAGATGACATGTGTGTTGTAAATTTGAAAGGAAAAGAAAGTATTCTCAGATGTCTCCTTAAACCCTTGAGAGGAGACTCTTAACTGAAATTCTTCTTAAATATTTTATCTACTATTTTTATTTTATGTGTATGAGTGTTTTGCCTGCGTGTGTGTAAGTGCACCCATGTCATGGAATACCCTCAAAGGTCAGAAGACAGCACTGGATCCCTGGAACTGGAGTTGGGGATGGTTGTTAGCCATCACGTGGGTGCTGGGAATCAAACCTGGGTCTTTTTTTTTTATTATTTTATTTATTTTTGTATGTGTCTGAATGTACTGTCTGCATGCAGGTCTGTGCACCCGTGTCGTGTAATGCCGCGGAGGTCAGAAGAGGGTCTCGGATTCCCCTGGAACTGGAGTACTCCTGGAATTGGAATTACAGACGGTTCTTAGCCGCCATGTAGGTGCTGGGGATTGAACCCGGGTCCTCTGCAAGAGCGTCGGTGCTCTTAATCACTGAGCCATCTCTCCAACTTCCTTAACTGGGATATTTTTTAATCCTGGGTTCCCAATGGGTCTATATGGACTCTAACCCCATACGCAGTCTTCAACTGTTGCTATAACCTAGTCTCATTCATGTCCCAAAATAGACGTTCACCTCATTCTTGCATGACTGACTGTTGCTCCTTTATACATCACTGTCTGCCCCTTGGTTGAAGGCTGGTACATCCTGATTGGATTTCTGTTTCCAGTGTGTATGATTACCCTTATCAGTAACTTGGAAGTAGACTGACAACATAAATCTCTAGCAGAGGGACCAGCGATATATTTTGGCCAGCTCTCCTTTCAACAAAATAGTAAATCAGATATACCCAAATCAATAAAATCTGGGTGTTGCTTGCTATATAAACTCAGTGGACATGACCCTATACAGATGAATTGCTCATAGCAAAGCTCTCATCTGAGTTCCATGCTGGGAGAGGGATTGCTAACAGGGTACTGGGAAGAGGTACTGGAAGGTAGTGACTGTCATGAGGGCTGGAGGCCACTAAAGGTTTGAATTGGTTGGAGGAGATGGTAATTGTGGGGAAGCAGGATTGTATAAAGATAAATTCAGCTGACAATGCCAGATGTGCTGAGAAGACTATTACACATCACTTGGTACAGGAGTTGTTTGAAAGCTCAGAATAACCTGGAGGGCTTATTACAAAACAGGTTATTAGATCCTCCCACCTGCTTCCATCACCAAAGTTTCTGACAGAATGTGGTCAAAGCAGATTGAGGCTTTCTATCCCCAACAAGTTCTCAGTTAATACTGACAAGGTAGCACAGAGATTGTACTTCGAGAAACCCTAGACATATTGTTTCATTATGAGAATACAAGATCCTTAAAGATGAATGAATCTTGATTGTCAGTGTCTCTAAAAGTCAGGATGAGGAGTTTGTAGTTCTTTGTTTAGATCATACAAATTGCTGAGAGGTTGTCAAAGAAGCTGGGATGGAATTGAGAAATGAGAGAGCTTTCTTAGGAAGAGTTCTCTAATTACTGTGCGGGAAATAATTTAGAAAAAGAAAGGACACAATGAAGATTTTTAAAACTTCTAAGGTCAAAGCTTTGGTCCTTTACATGTATATGAAAGAGAAACTAGCAAAGAAGAGAGGTGACACAATCCTCCCAGTCATTCTCATTCAAACTAAAATATAATAAAAACACATGTGCACAAGATTTTACAAAACATTTAGTAGAATTTCTAAGGTAGTGGCTATCTACACGTAGGGTCACAGATTCAGTAAAGAAGCTTATCAAGATGCATGTGCCAGCTGAAGTGGCAAACCCTTGTAATCTCAGTACACAGGTAGTTGAGCCAGGAGGATCATGAATTAGAGGCCAGCTTGGACTACACAGCAAGAACTTACCTCCAAAAACCAATGTTCTAACCAACCACCCCTACCTAACAAATGTTATCAACAGATATACTTCCAAAAATGAAAGGGAATCTAAGAGATGTTTGTACACTCATATTCAAAGCATCATTACTTGTAAGAACCAAAATATGAAAATAACTGCTGTGCTCAATAGACCTAGTAGATAAGTGGATAAACAAGATGTGTTATATGCATACAATGAAATGTTATTTGGCCTTAAAAAGAAAGATTTTATTGGGAATGGGGTCAAATAATTCTAGCACTTGACAAGGAAAAGCAGGAAGATGATGAGTTCAAGAGCAGCTTGGGAGGATGTGGGAAATCCAGCTTGAATTGGGGGCTGGATTTCCAACTAGAACCACATGGCTGAGGGTCTGGCCCCACCCCAAGGAGGAGCAAGCAGCATGGCCTAGGTGTGCTGCTGGGTGTGCAGTGGTGCGGAGTTGGGGGGGGGCTTATGATTGGTCCTGGGAACTGACATCATTTGGTTTATAAAAGCAAGCTGTACCCTGTCATACTTAACAGAAGAAAGTGTAATTCATGGATTAACATACCATCCAAACATCTGTGTCTATACCAAAGTAACCTACCATAACAATTAGTACTGTTTAAATACCTATATATTTAATTGCTTGTGCTTCATTAGTAGGATCGAAAGGTTATGCCTGGACAAGCTGTCAGCCCATGAAAGGAAACAGCCAGAATTGACCAGAGACCAAGACAACAGCTCCAGAGAAAGTAGACTGTTTTGCTTCTCATCCACCTGTGCCCCTTTTCTAAGCCTAGGGGACAATCTGTGGAAGAGGGGGCGTGGTAGAATGTAAAGGCTGCTATTGGGGTGAATGGTGAAACTACAACAATATAGACTGGACACTCATTTGATCAACTTGATTGAACATACAAGCCCCCCTGCTGGATGGTGGGACCCATGAGCTGTGTGGGTTTGGGCACAAGTGCTTGCAAATTGGTTTTACATGAAGGATGCTTATACTCACAAATTATCATGTATTGTTAAAAAAAATGAAAACAAAACAAAAAACAGAAAAGATGCAGGAAAGTTACGACAGAATGCATGATCTGGGATGGGTTGGGGTGGGGTGGGGGGAAGGGAAAGGGATATATGCCTGAACTGATTGGAAAATGATGTATGAAATACACAAAGCATCAATAAAAAATGAAAATTGGAAAAAAATAAAACAAAAAATAAATAAAAGCAAGCTGTGGCAAGGAGTAAATTTGAATTCATAGTAACATCATCACGGAATTCCCAGCCGTTATTTTTATTAATTATTGCACACATACAGGCTAAAATAGGCCTGCATTACATTAGGGTGGCCAGTGGGTTGGAAAAAGGTTCCCTTTGCAGACCACCAATCTGGGTAACTGGTGTTATGAGTGGGTAGGCTGAAGGGAGGCAATCAGCCATCAGCCTGAAATTCCTGACCATGCTCTGGGCAGGTGAGAAGTCACAGCCAAGAGTGGAACACATGTCTCATGGGTCCAGGCTAAGAGCCTAAGTTGGAGTTACCACTTAGGTTGGCCTATGGGAAGTAGCCGGCTGGTCTGCCAAGAGGCCAGCTCCCCACAGTGTCTGCAAAGCAGGCGCTTTGTCCACATCCCCCTTAGCAGGGCCGAGTGGTCCCTGTTCAGCATAAAAAGAAAAGCTTCCTACAGAAGGACAGACAGAGGAGCACACATGCATCTGCCAGGTGGGTGTCTGGCACACAGGCTTGCTGCTCACCCTGGGCATCTGCTGCCCACCACTAGAACCATAGAGAGGAACTGTGTGAGTGCATAGAAGGACAGACAGTGGTGCTTGCACTCATTGGCCAGGTGGGTTTCTGGCACGCAGGCTTGCTGCCCACCCCGGGGAATCTGCTGCCCACCACTAGAACCATAGAAAGGAACTGTCCACGTGGATAGAAGGACAAACAGCAGTGCACACACTCGTTGGCCAGGTAGGGTCCAGCATGTGGGCCAAAGGAGTAAACACACACACACACACACACACACACACACACACCCTGCTCAAGCTACTGATACTGTGGTGGAAAGTATAAGCTGCTGGTGCTGTGGTTTACTGTAGTTGGGAAGATCCAGCAGTGTCAGTGGTTCTAGGCTGCACAGCCAAAGCTGAGGAAGAAACCAGCAGGAAGCAAATTGAGTGACCAACCAGTCTTCCATATTAACATTTGAGATTAGCAACAGAAGCCAAACAAACAAATAAAGGGAGGAAATACACATGCTAAAGACACAACAGAAAAACAACAATATGGGAAAAGTTCATCATAAATCCCCACTGAACTCAACCAGTCCTGTAGAAGATACCAACAGTGAGATCTCCCTGGAAGGAAACCAAGACACTAACCTTAGAAGAACAATTGTAGATATATTCAAAGACTACAAAGAACAAATCAGAGAACTAAGGGAACTAAGGGGAGAGAATGAAAAACTCATGAAGGAACTAGAAGGAAAGAATGATAAACTCCAAAAAGAACTAAAGGAAGATATTGACAAACTCTGAAAAGAACTAGAGGAAGAGAAATACAAACTCCAAAAAGAACTAGAGGGAGAGAATGACAAACTCTGGAAGTGGAAAAACTAAAAAGATCTCAGGCTGAAAGGAAAAAAGAAACTGACCAGTGAAGCAAAGAGCTACAAGAAGAGAATGAAAAGCTCCAAAAGTAAGTAGAAATACTGAAGAAATCACAGGAGGAAATGAAAAAGGAAATTGAACATTCATCCAATCAGCAGGAAAGGATGGAAAAAAGCCTCAGAAGCAGAATGGATGAAGAAGAAAAAAGAATATCAGACCTACAGGATAACACAGGGCAGCTAGAAACCTCAAGTAAAGACTATGAAAATTTTAAAAAAAGAAAACACAAGAGTGGAACAACTAGGAAATGTGGGATACTGTGAAAGACCAAACCTCTGCATCATAGGGATAGAGGAAGGAGAAGAATCCCAAAAGAATGGTGTTGATAAGATCTTTAACAGAATAATAGAAGAAAATTTCCCCAAATTGAAAAAAGACATACCCATACAAATACAAGAAGCACATAGACAAGACCAGAAAAGAAATTCCCCACGCAATATCATAGTTAAAACACTAGATGCTCAAAACAAGGACAAAATACTGAAAGCCACAAGAGAAAAACAACAAGTTACATATAAGGGGAAACCAGCAGAATCACAGCTGACTTCTCAGTGCAAACTATGAAAGCCAGAAGAACATGGACCAAAGTATTCCTAGTGCTAAATGATTTTAGATGCCATAGTATACCCAGAAAAAATGTCAATCATAGTTGAAGGAGAAAGAAAAATCTTTCATGTTGTAAACATATTGAAAGAACACATGTAAAGAAACCAACACTTCAGAAAATACTTGAAGCAATTCAAAGAGCAGAGGAAAGGAGCAACTATCCTTAAGCAATCCAAGAGAGAAATTAACAAAAGCATAACCCAGTAGATAAATGCCTAGACCAAGAATGCAAGTGAAAAATAAGTTGAAAAGAAACAACACACATCTCTCAATAATAATGTTAAATATTAATGGTCTAAACTCCCCAGTCAAAAGACAGACTGGGAGAGTGGATTAAGAAACAGAATCCATCTTTATGCTGCTTCCAAGAAACCCATCTCGCCCTCAAGGACAGATACCACCTTAGAGTGGAAGGATGGAAAAAAATATTCCAAGCAAATAGTACCAAAAAGCAAGCAAGAGTGGATATTCTAATATCAAACAAAATAGACCTCAGAGTAAAATTAATCAGAAAAGACAAAGAGGGCCATTATATCCTTCTCAATGGAACAATTAACAAGGAAGATTTCACAATCTTAAATGTTTATGCACCAAACTCTGGTGCACTGAACTTTATAAACACAATCCTTCAGGACCTCAAGACACAGATTAATCCCAGCACGCTAGTAGTGGGGGACTTCAATACCCTACTGAGTCCTTTGGATAGGTCAACTGGACAAAAAAATAAACAGAGAGACATCAGAACTGAGCAATACGATACACCAAATGGATTTCACAAACATCTACAGACTATTCCACCCAAACACCAGAGAATATACTTTCTACTCAGCACCCCATGAAACATTCTCCAAAATCAACCACATACTGGGACAAAAAAGAAATGTCAGCAAATACAAAAGAATTGAAATTATCCCATACATTCTATCAGACTACAGTGCAATAAATCTCAATATTAACACCAGGGTAAGCCCTACTAACTATAAGAACACATGGAAACGAAACAACACAATCCTGAATAATAAGTGGGTCAGGGAAAAAATAAAGAATGAAATAAAAGCATTCCTGGAACTGGATGACAATGATAATACAACACAAAAAACTGTGGGATACATTGAAGTCAGTCCTAAGAGGGAAATTTATAGCTCTAAGTGCCCACATTAAAAAAAAAGAAAGAAAACAAACAAATGATCTAACATTGCAGCTAAGAACACTTGAAAGCCAACAACAAATGAACCCTAAACCTAACAGACAGCAAGAAATAACAAAAATCAGAGCAGAAATCAACAAAATAGAAAGAAAATGATACAAAAAAAATCAATGAATACAAAATCTGGTTATTTGAAAAGATATACAAAATAGACAGACCTCTAGGCAAGAAAGAGCAACTACAAATCAATAGCATTCATGATGAATGGGGAAACATCACAACAGATAAAAAAAAGATCCAGACAATCATATAAGAATACATCAAAAACCTATGCTCTACTAAACTTGAGAAATGGATGAATATCTGAAATTCTGAGATTCACCAAAGCTTAACCAAGAAGAGATTGACAGCTTAAAAAGACCCATAATACTTGAGGAAATTGAAGATGTAATAAAAAGCTTCCCAACTAAAAAAATCCCAGGCCCATATGGAAACATTTAAAGAGGTCTTACAACCATTAATACTCAAACTGATCAGAAGGATACAGACAGAGGAAAATATCCCAAATTCCTTCTATGAAGCCAGCATCACTCTAATACCAAAACCAGGCAAAGACACAAACAAGAAAGAAAACTATACACCCTTCTCATTAATGAACACAGATGCAAAAATTCTCAACAAAATACTTGCAAATCGCATACAGACCCACATCAAAAAGATCATCTACCATGACCAAGTTGGATTCATACCAGAGATGTAGGGATGGTTCAACATAGGTAAATCAATAAATATCATAAAACACATAAATGGACTGAAAGACAAAAACCACACTATCATCTCAATTGATGCAGAAAAAGCTTTAGACAAAATCCACATCCTTTCATGCTTAAAGTCCTAGAAGGAATTGGACTGGAGGGATCATTCCTCAATGTAATCAAAGGCATATACAAGAAACCCACAGCCAACATCATCCTAAATGGAGAAAAGTTGGAAGCATTCCCCTTAAAGGCAGGAATACAACAAGGCTACTCCTCTTCAATATAGTGCTTGAAATGCTTGCAAGGGCAATAAGGCGAGAAAGCAAAATTAAAGGAGTACTAATTGGAAAAGTGGAAATAAAACTATCCCTTTTTGCAGATGATATAATAGTTTACCTAAGGGATGCTAAAATCTCCACCAGAAAACTCCTAGAAACAATTAAAAGTTTCAGTAAAGTGGCTGGATATAAAATAAACCTAGAAAAATCAGTAGCCTTTCTTTACGCCAACAATAAGCAACAGGAGAAGGAATATAAGGAAACCTTCCCAAACAAAATAGCCTCAAAAATAAAATAAAATAAAATAAAATGCTCAGGAATAAACCTAACCAAAGACACCAAAGACCTCTACAACAAAAAGTTTAAAACCCTGAAGAAGACTGAAAATGACATCAAAAGATGGAAAGACCTCCCATGCTCATGGATTGGAAAATTAATATAGTAAAAATGTCCATTCTACCAAAATTAATATACTGATTCAGTGTAATCCCAATCAAAATTCCCATGAACTTTTTCACAGACTTGGGGAAAAAAATCATTAAATTCATATGGAAGAACAAAAGACCCTGAATAGCTAAAGCAACCCTGAGCAAAAAGTGCAATACAGGGAGGATTACTTTACCAGACTTCAAGCTATATTACAGAGCTATAGTCATAAAGACAGCCTGGTACAGTCACAAAAACAGACCTATTGACCAATGAAACAAAATTGAAGATCCAAACTTGAGCTCATATAACTTCAGCCACCTCATATTTGACAAAGGGGCCAAAAAAGCTCAATGGATGAAAGATAGCATCTTCAGCAAATGGTGTTGGCAAAACTGGTTCACCATGTGTAAAAGAACAAAATTAAACCTCTACCTCTTGCCCTGTACAAAAATAAACTCCAAGTGGATCAAAGATCTCAATGTGAAACCCAAAACCCTGGAGGTGATAGAAGAAAAAGTTGGCAGCAACCTACAAGACATAGGTGTAGGAAAAGACTTTCTAAATCGAACAGCAGCTGCACAGGAAATAAGGATAACAACTGACAAGTGGGACCTCATCAAACTCAAAAGCTTTTGTACAACTAAAGAAACAATCAAGGAAGTGAAGAGAAAACCCTCAGAGTGAGAGGTAACCTTCACCACTGATACATCTGACAGAGCATTAACATCCAGAATATATAAACTACTTAAAAAACAAAGAAGAAAACAAATGGCCTACTCAAAAGATGGAGTAAAGAGATGAACAGAGAATTCACCAGTAAGGAAGTAAAGATGGCTGAGAAACATCTTAAAATCTTCAACATCATTAATAATTAAGGAAATGCAAATTAAATCCACACTAAGGTATCATCTCACTCTAATAAGACTAGCCAAGATCAAGAAAACAAAAGACACCAAATGCTGGAAAGATTGTGGGGAGAGGGGAACACTCATCCACTGCTCTTGGGAATGTAAATTTGTACAACCACTGTGGAAAGCAGTGTGGAGAATCCTTGAAAGACTCCAAATTAGCCTTCCACCTGACCCAGTCATACCACTCCTGGGTACATACCCACAAGATGCATCCTACCACAAAGATACATGAACAGCTATGTTTAGTGCAGCTCTCTTCATAATAGCAAAGAGCTGAAACCAACCCAAATGCCCCTCAACTGATGACTGGATAATAAAAATGTGGTACATCTACATAATGGAGTTCTATGCAGTGGTAAAGAAAGATGATATCATGAGCTTTCCAGGCAAATGGATAGAGCTAGAAGCCATTATGCTAAGTGAAGTAATACAGTCCCAGAAAAAAAAAAGTCAAATGGTTTCCCTCATTTTTGGATGCTAACACCAAATCCCCAGTTGGCAGGCAAACTGAGCAACTTTATTACTATATTTCATTATATCTGTGCTATTATAATGTGAATCTCTTAATGGGCTCTAGAATTGACCTACCACTTGCATTCACACATTGTAATTACCATATATGGATGGAAGATATGTATTCATATTTTTTTTTAAAGTAAAATACTCCTGCATGCATCTTTACTGTTCAAATGTGAATCACTAGATGTGTTTTTGAATTAACTTATAGTTTATTTTCAGATTTTACAATTTTGATTTATGTTTGGAGTGTATATATGTATATATTGGAATAATGTAAAATTAAAGGGAACAAAAAAGAGAGAAAACCCATTCAAAGAACTGACCAAAACAGTAAATTTGTGCATCGAAAAGGTTATAAAAGACTGAGAAAAAGATGTAAGACAGGACTTAACATGTATGATAGAATCCATGAGCTCTGGCAGGAGTGTGGGGGGCACGAGGAGTGGGGATGGATGTGGGAATGAGTCTAAATTTGATTAAGAAATGTTGTATTAAATGCGCTCAATAAAATTAACTTAAAAGAAGAGTAGCTTGGCCTATATAGTGAGTCCCATACTGGATTTTGGATGAACCCTCAAGTCATTGTGTTAATGAAAATAACCCAGACACAAGACAATAAATACTGCATCACTTATACAATGTATCTAGAAATAGAGAGTAGAACAGAGGTTGTCATTGAATAGATGCCGTGAGGTTTCAGTATTTAATGTGTTTGAAGGTTCCATTTGGGAAGATGGAGAGGCTCTGGAGAGGGATGATGGTGATGGTTGAGAAGAAATGTAAATGAACTTAATGCTTTTGAGTTTGTACACTTACAAATGAATATGATAAATTTTATATTGTGTATATCTTACCACAAAATAACACAAATGCCTGAAGCAGCCATCCAGCTTGAGATTCGATTGGTCTGGGTGGTCTGTCTTAGGTCCTTTTCCAAGCTTGATATAACACTGACAAAAGCAAGTTGATGAAGAAAAGGTCTATTTCAGCTCACAGTTCAAGGTTATAGTCCATAATAGTGGGAAATCACAGTGACAAGAGCTTGAGTTAACTGGTCACGCTGTGTTCATAGTCAAGACCAGAGCAACGGATGCTTGCATTCAGCTAGCATTCTTTTTATATGTTAGAAGACTTGAGCCCAGAGACAGTGCCACTGACTTTTAGTGTGCAGGCTCCCATCTCAATTAGTTAAATCAATATAATCCCTCCCAGGTATGATCAGATTCTAGATAGCCCCTCACAGTTGGGCCAGGAAGCTTGTTTCTTAGTGATTTCAGTTTCTTTTTTTTTTTTTATTTTTAATCTTTTTGTTGTCCCCAAATCTGCAACTTAACATCAGCTGTAGGAGACTAAAAACACACATTGAAGGCTAAACACCTCTAACTCAACTCTATAGAATATCAGCTCATTTCAAGTAAAGTGTTTTGGAATGAGGGGATAGTGTTTTTGCTTAATGAGAGAATATATATTAAATGAACAATGAGTAATGAGCAAACTCTCATTGTGATGGAGTTTTGCTTAGTAGAAGTATTTTCTGGGCATCCCTAATATCAGAAAAGTCTCCTAACTCATACACAGCTGTTCAGAACATTTCTCTGATTATAAGAAATCCTAGTTGTAAGGCAAACTGAGCAACGCTAATGTTATATTTCTTTTAATTTGAAAGCAACTGAACTGTTATCATGTGAATCCCTTAACGGGCTGTAGAATTAACCTACCACTTATTTTCAAACTTTGTAATTTTGGTAGATGGGTGGAGGGTATGTATGCATATTTTAGAGTAATATAAAAATAAAAGGACACATGGCGGCTGAGAACCGTCTTTAACTCAAGTTCCAGGGGAATCCGACGCCCTCTTCTGACCTCTGCAGCATTGCACTCTTGGGTTATAAAAAGGCAGGAACCCAATAAAAGGCACTTGAGGCTTAGGTCACTCCAGGAACATGCTTTACTTCCATATGGGACTGCCAGCGTGAGCCACAGCATGGCAGGGGGCAGGGGCAGAGAGACAGAGAGAGGGGGCCAGAGAGGCAGAGACAGGCAGAGAGACAGAGAGAAGGATGGCGGCTGAGCTCCACCCATTTATGTCCATGGGGCGGGACCTCAGGTACAGGAGAAGAGGTCAGAAGATTGACAGCTTCTGGAGGAAGTGGGCATCTGTGTCCCTTGGGATTCTGGGAAGCCCAAACCTAACATACACCACATGAGTGCACCAACCTACATGCAGACAGACAGTACACTCATACACATAAAAAACATAATAAATAAAAAAAATTTTTTAAAATGTGGAGGCCAATATGCTGGCCTCTTTAAAAAAATAAAGTGGAAAATGTGAATTTCTAAACATGATTTGGAATTAACAAACAGTTTCTTTTCAGACATAATAATTTTGGTATATGTGTGACATATATATGTGCATATTTTGGAGCAATACAAATTGGCGGGAACAACAAAAACAAAAGGACTGGGACAAAGAACTGACTGAAGCAGTAAACTTCTGCCCAAAACAATAAATCTCTGCATAGAAAAAACATTTTAAAGACTGAGAAAAAGATGCAAAACATGTATGAAGAAGGCATGAACTGGGGTGGGGTGGGGCATGGAAAGGGGAATGAGTCTAAATTGGACTGAGAAATATTGTATGAAATGCACAAAACTTCAATAAAAATTTTTTTAAAAGAAATCCCAACAGCAGCTTTCATCCAGAGCTCTGCTCCCAATGTGAAGAGAGCCCTGTGGAGATTTCTCACTGCAATTCATGTGCTTCCTGTTTTCTGTCACAACTATTAGAGACAGAAATAGAGCAATGTAAACAGATCAGGTCTGTGTGGCTGCAGAATGCTGGAATTTATGGCTTGAACTTTGTACAATTATTGACTGGTGGAGAGCTCTCCACAATGAGTATTAATACATACAGGAAGCAGCCTAGCAGGAAAGAGAATAGAGATGAGGATGATGGGAGTTTGAGACACCAAGGCAGGATAACAAACATGAGCAGAGATCTGCCTTAGGAGCCAAATGACTTAACCCTGACAGAGACCACAGAGTTGATCCTCCCCTGCTGGAACTTGTGCATTCTGTTATTCTAATGTAAAGCATATTTCCCATTGCAACTCTCTCTAGAAACTTAAAATGATGGGATAAAATGTATTTGACAATAGCCACCTCAAATAATAATTCAATGAGAAGGATACTGTTAGGGTTTGAGTATAAAATGTCCCCAACAGGCTCATGTTGAATGCTTGAAGCCAAGTTGATCTCACTACTTTGGTAGGTAATGTATACTTACACTTCAGAAGGTGGGCCTGGCTGGAGGAAGCAGGTAGCTGGAGGTGTGCATTTGAAGACTGAAGTGGTCCCAGGCCCCTTCCTGCCTCTCATTCTGCTTCTTGTCAACTTCACCATAAGCAGCCTCTTCCACATGCACCTGGTGCATGATGCTCTGCCTTACCACAGGACCAGAAGCACCAGAGTGATCTATATACTGAAACCTCTAAGACTGTGGGCTAGAGCAAATCTCTCCTATGTTAAAAGGGGCTGGAGAGATGGCGCAGCAGTTAAGAGCACAACTGCTCTTGCTGAGGACCCGGGTTTGATTCCCAGCACCCACATGGTGGCTAAGAACCATCTTTAACTCCAGTTCCAGGGGAATCCGATGCCCTCTTCTGACCTCCACGGCATTGGACGACATAGGTGCACCAACCAAATGCAGACAATACATTCATACACATAAAAAAATAATAAATAAAATTTAAAATAAGTTTTTTATGTCAGGCATTCACTCACAATGAGAAAGCTATCAAGACTCCACCCTCAGAAGAAAGACAAGAATCAAAAAGAAGAAAGATGGGCCTGGAGAGATGGCTCAGTAGGTAAGAGGACTTACTACTCCTGCAGAGGACCAGGGTTCAGTTCCTAGCACATGTATAGGAACCTCATACTTGTCTGTAACTCCAGATCCAGGGGACTCTCCACCCTCTTCTGGCTATGACACATAAGTCATAAAGGCACACACATATATGCGTAAATAAATTAATCAAAATTTTAAAGAAAAAGATCATTGAAATATAATTCATATGCAATAAAATGAGTTAAAATTTAAATATTTTAAAAGCGAAATACAGCTGGAGATGGTGTAATGACTAGTTTCGTATGTCAACTTGGGTAAGGTGTCAAAACATTCTAGGTGTTTCTACAAGGATGTGATTCATACTTAAATTAGTGAACTTTGAATAAATTAGATTGATCCCCTAATTGTGACTAGGCTTCATCCAGTAAGATAAGGGCCCAGAGTAGAGTAATAACAACCTCCCTGTAAAAGACGATTAAAGAGGATCACTGGCAGATTTCACTAGGATATCCTACTTTTGCACCATTAACTCTTCCAGCTTTTATTGCAGCCTGTTCTTGAATTTGATTTGGAATGTAAAGCTGTTTTGGTTCGTTAGCCAGCCACTTAGGCCTGCAGGACTTTCTGCTCTTGGACTTACTAGCCGTCATAACCATGTGAAGCAATTTCTTACAATAATGGTGACAATAATTACAAGTCCTACACAAGCTCAAATCAGACAAAAATCTCACCATAGACATGCGGAATAGGTAAGAATTCCCAACCCAACTTAAGGAACTTTCTGCAACTGATGAGTGCTTAGAGGAGGAAAGACAGGGTTTTGTTTTGTTTTGTTTTTGTCTTTTTGAGACAGGGTCTCCCTGAAGCTCCAGCTGTCCTGGAACTCACTCTGTAGACCAGGCTGGCCTTGAACTCACAAAGATCCGACTGCCTCTGCCTCCCAAGTGCTAGGATTAAAGGCGTGTACCACCACACCCGGCAAGACAGTGTTTTACAGGGATGAGGGGCATTTGGGGACACAAGTTGGACTTTATAGGCTGTATTACATATTTATATACGTATATGTGTAATATATAATACATTGTAATACATATATTATATATATATTAGAGTATATTAAATTGGGCAGGGTGATGGGGGAAAGATGTAGAGAGGGGAATCTAAGTATCATAAAACTATAGTGTATGAAAATCATAAAAATTCAAGTAAAAATTCTTGAGAAATTTATCAAATATTATATTAAAAAGTAACCCCCAAATCCCCAAACTCAGCAGTGTTCTTTCTGTATTTCCAATTTGGTAACAAGGAATAGCCAAAATAATCTCACAAAACTCAGAACTCACATACTGATACTGGACCTGAAGTTTTGGATTAGCTAATTTTAATTATTTAAGTGTCATTTAGTTTGTTTTAGCTGTAGTTAAAATTTTATGAAAATGAGTGCAGTAGATTGGTAAGCAAATGAATCCAGGCTGCATGGGTTTTCTTTGATACTGTGAACCCAACTAGCTTTTCTCTGCCTGCCTATATAAATAACTTGGCACTGGGAATGCTACCTCTCTGGAAGTCTCAGAAGTTCCGGTGTTCTCTATTTTATGTCTCATGTGCTTGTGATTTTTGGAATCAGGGTGTCATGGTTAATCCTGGGTGTCAACTTGACTGGACTAAGGAACAAATAAGAGAAAAGGGTCTTCTGATTGGACCACCTCAACC